>JBBMKB010088118.1:0-11593 GCA_037833945.1 Alaria marginata
TCGATTCTTCGTGCACGCGACCGTGCACGTCGGTTGAGACGTCAACACTCCCTGGGGTTGATCTCCACACCCACGAGGGGCATGTTTCCCGATAATCGCCACACTCATCTAGCACTCTCAGATTGGAACCACATCAGAGACGAGAAGAAGTACGGGCTGGTTATAAAGGTACGCCTACTGAGGAATATTCAAGCTGTTTGTGACGCCTTATCGTCAACGTATCAATCAAAACATGTAATTTTAAAAAATAAAACAAAATGTTGGCAAAGCCCCACATGAGAACGCAGCATTTTAAGTAGAGGTGGAACTAATCGTAAATGCTTGGGTCAGAAGGTTTCGCAACGAAATTAGTTTTTTACAAAATGAAACATTGTACAGTTATATCCTAGAAAAGTACGACTAAGGTCGCAGACTTTTTTTCCGAGTCCACATAGGTCAGTGAATTTAGCAACTGGCATCCTATAAAAAGCACAAAAATGACCGCAAAGAGATTGTGGGTATTGACTATCTGTCTCATGGGGCCTCGTTCGATTCCCACCACTACTACCCCATGGTGGAAGTGCCAACACGTGCAACGCTAAAAGGATGTCGCGAGCGCCAGGTGCGTGTGTATTCAGCGGGGAAGTTCATAAGACCACCTCGTAGCAGTTGCCGTTCGATACAATCACCCAGTTCCTTTTTGTCAAGCTTTGACAGCGCATACTCCCAAAAACTCGACATTTAAACGGAGAATTTATTGTATGAACATGTACATTAGGCGAGTCAAAGCATTATCACACACGTCATAGAATTGCTTGGTGCAACCTTGTTACCCTTGTACTCGCCGGGCAATATAGCCTTCAACCAACCTCACACTGCAGATGTACCAGTGGGCTGTGAAATGTTTCAGCGCAAAGTACACCGGATGTTCCTGTTGTCTGTCTGTTTTCGAGGTAAACGACCGAGCACAACGTTCAGCATGTCAACAGAGTCCTGTCTCTTACATTAGAATATCGTACGGCGCGATCGGCATGTCAACAATCCTTCTGAATGAAATTGGGATATGCGTACGTTGCGGTTCCAGCAGGATTGTCGCCGTGAAGTAGCGAACTACGCAGTACCTAATATTACCCTATCTTAAAGGACGCACCAAGATCGTGAAACTATCGGGGCTGAAACCTTCTAGAATATTGGTCGGGGAGTACAGTGGCTCCACCAAGAAAACAACACGCTACAGGACTAGCCCGAACGCCACCTTGGCACCCACCGAAGTCGGCATGGCTAGATGCCATTTGCACGTGAGCATAGTCCATATATCAGCTGTCTTTCCCGGTCGACCTTCGTGTGTCCTTAACAAACGAGTTCCATAATTTCTAGCGAACCCGAAATGAGTACTGCCGATAAAACAACACACCCACTCAAATATTGGACACCTCTTCGAGCGAAGCCTCTCCTTCGATCGCTGTTGTACGAAGTCAGGTAAGGCCGTTTAGCTTGGTGCCCTGTTTTCCGTGTTCTATATATTAGGTACGCACGTACTTGGACCGTCTTTGAGCTACTCGGGACAACATTTGCCGCTGTAGACTTTCGTGCTATGGCCGAATCTGTGCACTACTTCCTATCTCCCAACGGAAAAATGTGTACTAATGAATAGTGCCGATCAAACTTCAAGGTTATGGTTTCATTTAGCTGATTGTGGAGCAGCTGCACCACACTCGGCCTTTCCGTCCCAAGCCGTTCTCGATTGTGGCATCCTCGGTGTGTTTGCATCTTTTACGTTTTTATACGGAACCCCTCTCCCAAACGCTCTGCCTAAACCAATTTTTCGGAAACCCTATACCAACATCTTTAAGGCAACGTCACATCCTATGTATACAACCATTGTTGCAACATACGTCTTGGATGCCTTGTGTAATCTACTTGAGCGTCCCATGGCGTGCGCCGTTTGCCCTCCCTGTGCATGCCACGATCTACATAATAATCAACACTTTAGATTTAATCCCGTCAAAACCGTACTCATACTCTGATTCCGGCTTTCATCTCACCACGTCCCTAGAAATATGTTTACTTCCTTTCCCTGTCCAACCATAAACAATCCCCCTTTCCCAAACGCATATTTATTTCGAAACCATGACGACAGGCTCATCGGGTGTTGCCCCGAACCTATTCGGGTTGGTAAACTTTAATCTAATTTTGGACGATAAACTCGCAATATTTTAAGTATGCGGCTGATATGTCTATATAAATATACCACACAAGACATTCCCCTTCATCGTCCGAGCAGGCCTCTTCAACGAGGTTTGTTTCCAATCGACTTATGCGCGGCAATGGTGTTGACCCGGTCTCCCCGGTAGGTTTGTGGTGGACCTTGGAATACTAAACGGATTGGAGTCAGCGGTTCAACTCTCTGTCGGGAGATTATTCTTCTACTGTAGTGACGATAGCTGCCGGGGGCATTTTACAGCGATCAAAAACACAGTTCGACGTGAATCGCCGAGACGAGAAAGTGATGGATCTTTATAGCGATAAGAGTAAAAGCTCGCGCCAGAGCGGGGGCAGAAGTGGAGAAAAACTGTTTCCTCGCTCCGGATCTAAATCATGTGTAGGGACGGAGAAGGAGAAATATAAACTGCGAGCATAATCGATTGCATTACCTATCCCAAAACACATTAAAGCACATACATAGACTAAAAAATACAAATTGTTATCGCCTGAAACACGGTAGACGTTCGCTCCCCGGCTGTCCTCACCGCACTGACTTATTTTTAATCTAGTTCAGACCAATATTATCAGGTGGCGTACGGTCGCACCAGTGGGTATCGCCTGGTCTTTCTTCCTGCCCTCGTGCGCAGTTGTTCCCACCCGACCAGTACGGAGGTTTCTGTGTCAGACGTCTGTCAAGCAACAGCGCAATGGTACTATTGTAGCAAGTTCTTTAAATTGCGAAGGGATCTCATGGTTTCTTTTCGAACAGGCCTCTTACATTATGGTGCTGTGTACAGTAGTATCATCGGACTACTACCAGCGCTCGCATGCATCCTCCGGTTGTCCCAGTGACGGTCGTGTCTGTCGTTGGTGTCCACAACAAAGGTTATATTAAATGGGTTTGACACGTGTCTTCCCGTCGCAAATTATGGCGTTGGAGCTACTAAGTTCCCCTCAACCTCGGGTTTCCCCTCAACGTCCCCG
Organism: Alaria marginata; assembly: GCA_037833945.1. Lineage (NCBI taxonomy): Eukaryota > Phaeophyceae > Laminariales > Alariaceae > Alaria > Alaria marginata. Next base: position 3,169 of record JBBMKB010088118.1, read on the forward strand.
GCATGTTTGTGGCTCTTACCGTCACATATTCAGCACTACTTAAGTATCTGCATGCGTGAATATTATGTCCCAAATACATAACAATCATTGCTCCTCGATGTTTCCGAACTTCCTGCATTACGCCACGACGGTATAAACACGCTGTGTATCGTCTCTGGGTGGTCCCCCTTTACCCGTTGGCTTGCTGCTGTCATCTCCCGATCATTTTTGTGTTTTAGGAAACGGTATACAACACCCTGCAGGGGGCAGTCCATGGAATGGGTAGGGTTTGTATCCGTCCCATTGAACGGTGCTGGTACCCGCTACATATCCAGAATTGAAAACATGGGTCAAACGATCCCCTCCCATTTGATTAGTCGACACGTCCGAATAGTGTTAAAGCTGTCTCTGCCACGACAGCAGGCGCATTCTACGATAGATGTTCACTGTCGATTTTCTGAAGCTCTTCACTTGAGTAGCTCTATACCCTCACCGAACAAACGATTTTGAGCAAACTGAAAGTGCAGTCCGATGAGCAAACGCGTGGCCCATCTATACGAAAAAACAATAATGCCAAAATCAAACGACATTCCGACGATTTTGGGTTAAGGAGCCCCGTCATCCAGAACATGAAAACGCCAGTAAGTGCTTCCTCTATCGTAAAACGCGTTAGTACCTCTACGGCATGTCGTCATTCGTCTGATCCATGGTTGATACATGAATCCTCTTGGTTAATCGAATCGCTTTCAGTCACCTAAGTAACCTGTTATTTTAAATGCAAAACATAAGCTCGAGAATTCCCGATGTAGGTTCTTGGTCGGAACGTGTGTGTATATTACGTTAATGAACGTTGGCGTTTTTGGTTTGAAAATCGAATAGCAGCCGATACACAATCAAGTCGGAATGGATTGTATAGTTTTATATTTCCTAGTCGACATGGTGGGGAAATTCATAAATTTGAAGTTGAACTAAGAATTTGATTGCCCATGCACGCCGGTATACTCTTGAATTCACTCCAATTCTGCGGAAAGACCCAACCTGCTTTGATTCAGGAAATCACGTCCATTTTCGTTACATCTCGAGAACACCTCACATGTGAATTGTTATATTATTCTTCAGATGAGCCCCAACGACAATTCAAAGCTTGCGAAACACTCTTGGTAAGCATTAACCGATGGACCAATCGAAGCGTACCCTATTGTCGAGCTTCGTCTCGTCGGTCCACCTGGTTTTTATTCTCCCTATTCAAAACACACTTCTCCCGACACCACGGAAAGCCTAATAACACGCATGCGTGTCCCCGAGAATCGCTTGGAAATGCATCTTTGACTTAAACTGTTGCAGGGCTCAGCTCGTCAACCAAGCGTACTGCCTATACACCGCGTCAAGGCGGGGCCACATCCCTAATTTTGTGCCCCAAACCTTCTGCAGAGTTCACCTATCGCACTGTCGAGACCGCGGATATACATCGATGTCCCGTTGAATCAGAAACACACCGCCTCCTTCCAGGTTGAGGTCAGACAATGCCAGACTGTATGAAAAGCGCGTGGCACTAATCACAATTGGCATGTTCCAGATATTATGCATTGGCACGAAGTCCAAGCTATCTTCAACTTGCCAGTTTTGAGGATGTGTGGTGCGATTTTCCCCTGGCTGTCTCTGCGCTCTACGTGCAGGTGCCATGTACGCTCGTGCGTCGGAGGTCAGCATCAACGGTAGCGCTGCCTTCACCAACAATACCGCCAATTCCAACGGAGGTGAGCAACGTTGCGAAGCGTGAATTGATTGCAAATATTAGTAAACGACTACTGTTTACGCCGCCATCGATCATTCAAAATGTAAGTGTTGGATTGGATAAAGCCTCCTGCGAAGATCGGTGGTTTCCCCGAAATTTCCTTGTGTTCGTTGAGCCGTCATTTGCAACCTACCGGGGCGCTGCGTGGTCTAACCCAAGCTTGCTTCTATTTTCAGATATATCGTTCGACGTAATTCGGCGCGCACGTTGAGAGCCCAATTGAATTGCCGAAGGCAGGGGCAGCTCCCACGCGGTCGCGCAGTCGTGGTCCTGTGGTTTGTTCGACGCTGGGGGCTGTGTTCGCTTGTTCGACTCTATCCAGTGCTTCGCTACTGTATCTATCTTTCAGCTTCCGATCTTCGTGGTCGCGCCTGCTGCTTCACCCGCTGATGCCCTGCGCACAAGTGCCACCCACTGGCGAGGAGTGCATATTAAAGTGGTTGGCTCGCAGGTGCCGCAGCACCGCTTAACGGTTATCCACATCAACTTGTTGCTGCGGTCGTCGCTGGTCGTCCGGATGTGGCGCACTCAAGCATAACGGAACCTGATTGTGGTTCCTTGCATACGTGTATTTACCGAACTCTGCTCGCTCCCCCCCCAACCCAACTTGTCGGCTCGGGGAGTTATCTCGGTTTTACCGGTATTATGCCGTTATGCCTTATTAGGTGGGCGTATATAATGTAGACACTAATAGATCGGCCACGTCCTTTTGCTGCTTCAGTACTAATGAACGGGGAATGAAATGTTTAGGTCGAACTCGATACAGATACAGCATGTAGTCCTTTGTCGTCTACGCTTAAATATTTTCTACATGTTTACGTGCCCGTCGCTACGACTATATCCGAGGGATATTCTGCTATACACATAAATACACCGATAGAGACTAAACAATCACTCTCCAACAACAAACAAAACGGTGAACACCCAATTGATGCCCACAGACCATGTGACGTCGCTATACCGCCGGTCGTAAACCCAGTCTACTGCTTTAGGTTCTACAGCAAATGATATTTGGTCGGGGGATGTCAGCATGCCATTCGGCTAGGTGGGTGTTGTCTTGCCTACATGACGTTTGTTGTAGTCGTGATGTGGCGTCCGTGGTCGGTCTGACCTGTCTGACCGCAGCTCAGCGAAGTTTGACGAACTGGTTAAATGTCCTAGACGTTGTGGCAGGCACGTCGTTGTCCATCTGTAAGGCGTGTTTTGTGTCGTCATGATAATTGAGCAATCACAAGGGTGCCCGGGTCGTGGTCTTGCGTATTTCGCGTCGGAACACCTGAGTATATGCCGCTGGAAGGTATCCGTCTACGTCTCCGCCGATGGTGTACGTTAGCGGAAACCGCTAGACGTTTGCGTACAAGTTGTAGTCATACAAGGAACGGCTCACGAATTAAAGATAAATTTCTCCAGTACTTCTGCAAATCGCTTGAATATGACTGACTATGTCACCGTCGTGGAAGTAATGAGCTTGCACAACCCAATGCGAATAATCTGCCCATTGTAATCCTTTAGTGACGACGTGTACTGGTGCCGACTTCCATCTCGTTGGTATCTACCGTTAACTCACCTTTAGGCGTCGATCGTCTGTTACTCTCACAATTTAACTATTCGTGAATATTGACCCGAAAGTACAAATTTGTGCACTAAGAGTTAATTATTGCAATATAGTGGTCTCCTTGACGTCATATATGATACCCATACGTCATGCTTGTTATTGTAGATAAGTTTGTGTTTTTCTCACATGAACTCGCATACTCGATCCTGTGGTTACTGGACAGGCTCGGGCATTATAGAGTGGATGGATACCGCAGGGTAAATTAGGTAACCCACAAACTGGGGACTACTCACGGTATCATCGCACAATGTTAGTATCCCGACTACGACGCATCGGGAAGGTTTCGTCTCTGCCAAGTTCACTATGAATCACACCAGTATATTGTTCATGTCGTCAACAACCCGGCTACAACCAAGATTAGTTCCATCGGAACAACTACAGTAAGTGTAGTCTACTGATTCGAACCTGTTCGTTGAATGTACTTGCATGATACGTACGCTGGATCTATCTGGGAGATCGATGTATGGTAGGATGGTAAGTAGCGGGATTCTGGGACATCTGGGTTTGTCCTGTGGTTGTCCCTTCCTGTATGGCACTACATGTCTTATCAATGTTGTCCGTCTCTGCGTGAGCTGTGTATGCTGCTTGTTCTAACTGTCCCCCTGAGAGTGGTGGCGTGCTGTGTGATACCGACGTGCGAGACATGGCCGAGCCACTACTCCTCGGGACTGTAAATTATAATACATACCTGGTAGTGGTTACTACTGTGATAGACGGGAAACCGAGCTCCACCTACCGCATTGAGCGAGCCGCACCTGGACACCTTCGGGGTTATCTAACACGATGTATCGAAGCGTTCGATACCCCTGAAGACTAGGGCTTTACTGACAGGTCCAGCAAATGTGGAATTGGGTGGAACAGCCTGGGTTGGAGGCTGTAGACGATGACCGAGTCATGGAAGAGAAGAGATGGGAGACGGTGCAGCCCATGAGGATGGTGGATACGCTGTACTGCGAGATACGTTTTTTGGTACGCCACATCGGGCACCATGAAGCAGCTTGGGCCGCGTGGACCGGAAGGGTTGTTGTGTTGCCGAGAGAGAGGGCTTGGGTCAACGAGGTGGCTGTTCAGATTTCGGCGGCACCGCTGATGATCGAACAGAGGCAAGAGAAAGTCCACCCTATACAGTAGCACGAGGCGTGGTGTGAGCCGGCGTCACCGGTGCCGTCATCGACGTCAGGGCTGTCACCGGTACCGTCAGGTCTGTCACCGGTACCGTCTGGACTGTCACCGGCGCCACTACTGCCGCCTCAGCCGTCAGCGGTGACGTCACAGTAACCGCCGGCGTCACCACTGCAGCCACAGCAGGTCAGGACAGAGGAAAAAGCCAGTAGGAACTGGATGATGAGCAAGTATTGTGGAACGAGAGAGAGAAGAGAGAGAGCGAAAATAGAGAGAAATATGAGGAAAAGGAAGAGACGCCGCAGCAGCAAGAACACGATCCCAGCAAGCCAATTGTGGGCCGGAGCTGATAGTTTGTTTTGGCGCTGTTGGCGAACGCGCTGGACAGCAGCAGCTGCTTAGGCAGCAGCAGCAGTCGCAGGCCAAGGAGGGCCAAGCGGCGGACATGTCTGCTGGATCGGCAGAAAAGGTGCAGAGATATGATGAAGTTGTGAGAGACAGAGAATATGTGAAGGATAGAGAGGAGGAAAAGGTGGTTGATGGAAGCGTCGGAGAGGACGAACAGGTGGAGGAGAAGATGGATGATGTAGGTTGTAGTGCTGATAGAAAACACTCACTGCAGGAGGAGGAGCTGGAGTTGGTGTTGACAAAGAAACGCGCCAAGTCACTGCCACAGCTGCAGCAGCAGCAGCCAAAGCATGAGGGGCTGCTGTCACCACCCCCTTGGCAGCCCCCGCTCTCGTCTCAGAAAGGCAACGTCAACGGGGAGATCCGGGGTCATGAAACAGGGTGGTTTGGTCTGACTGGAGGTGTTTTGGGTGGCTTGGTTGCGGGATTGGTTTCTACGGCGTGGTGGAGTGGGTACGGAGCACGCTGCAGCCATGACGGCGGCAGCGAGACGGATGGAAGCGAGTCGGAACGAATAGGGCAGGGATAGGCACAGGCAGCTACTGGCACCCGACACCGACACCACTCTGACTGATGCGGATAGACAACTTTGACTGATGACTACAGGTTTCGTGTGCTTTTCTTTGTTTCCTGTTTAATCTTCGTGGTATTTTGGGCTTGATGGACTCATTTACCAGGTGTAGTGAGTGCGATTGCCTGTTCTTACTTATGATACCGAAGCGTTGCGGTACGTCCTAGTAGACTGACATTTATTGTTTTGGAGTAATACAAAGCTTACTGGTACTTTGTTCCTTCGCGTGTTTTTTTTATAACTTTTCAGACGTAAAAAAAGTAGCAGGTGTTATTTGGTTCAGTCTCTGTCAACCAATGCACGCGTCGTATACTCAATATGGTGCAATACCTCACCTGGTAGTGAAGTTTTGTTCCGAAGAATTTTCTTGTTTGGTAGGTCGAACACCATCATGAAACGCTTTGCAGCAAGTACCTGTGAACTCATCATACGATCACTGTTTGTATTTCTTTAGAAAACTATCTGGCACGACATAATAAGGTCCGCTGACAATGATCAACTAGACTATCTGTTGTGGATTGGTGGCAAAACAATTTAATGCGAAGAACACATTATTATCACCTGCTACAAAAAGATTGATAATCTATTTATCTAAAGCGGTGATGTGTTTTTCTATCTACTCTGTAGCACGCGCCCGAAATAGGGGGAGTTGAGCAATAGTTCGAGTGCGTGCAGTATGATAATGCTACTGTTCGGATTGTAGGTGCAACGGCCGTGGAGCTTTATGATGACCACCTACTATTACTAAATGCAAATAGTTGGTTCTGTTGCTTTGCGTCCTTGGCGCGTGATGTGATATGATGCATGCATAGTAAGAATAATGGATAGCTATAGCGATGCCGGCAAACGTTTGTCCCAGGTCTCGATGGAAATGGGCCAAAGGTAATTTTATTGTGAACTTATATGATGAATCGTTAGTCGATGACTAGTAGGGTGCGTTTTACCATTTAGCAGGTACCAGGTTATTATGGCTGAAACAATGTTGGAATGTGCGTGGGTGTTGCCCACTGTACTTCAGGTTGACTGCTGTATGCGCTAATGGTTTTGATAAATATGTAGCTTGCGTGCTACGTCCCTAAGGAAAACAGGATGGGCCTAAGCTGGGTCGTAGCAGGTGTTTTAATGACGTGACAATATATCAGACCCTCACGAGCCAACGAGCGACTACCTTCGTTAATAGTGACCACTGTTGTGTGAAGACCGCAACGTGTAGTGAGCCACTGCGTTTCGCCGTTAGTACCCCATGATAAGAAATATCATGTGCTTGCCTCGTGCTTGCAGCCATCGTCCTTGGAATTTGCATGCTTGGATTCGTCAGAATGAATGTGCTTGCCCCGTGTTTGCCTGCCATCGTTTTGGAATTTGCCTGCTTTTATTTGTCAGAATTAATGTGCTTGCCTCGTGCTTGCCACAGCCATCGCCTTGGAAATTGCGTGCTTTGATTTGTCAGAATGAATAGGGTTGGGAGGAAAGATAATGAGTGGGAACAATGGGAAGAGCATAACGGAGTATTGGGAGAATATGATGGCGTTTTGGTTTTTGAGCTTTTGGAAGTCTGAATGATTAGGGTTTTGGCGTTGTTCACAATACTAGTGGTGGAAAGCGGTTGTCTGATTCTGCAGTGAGGTTTAGGACCACTGTACTGGAGGTACACCCGCTCCGACCCAATTCCGCCAGCTGATGTCCGTCTGATTACTGGGGTTCAATTCTTCTAGTTACGGCAGCTGAGTGTTGAATGGAGTTCATACTTTGGGACCCGGTGTTTTGGGGATTCGTCTGATTCTGCAATAAGTTTTAGGACCACTGTACTGGATGTACACCCGCTCCGACCCAATTTCGACAGTTGGTGTCCGTCTGTTCACTACGGTTCAAATCTTCTAGTTACGGCAGCTGAGTGTTGAATGGATTTCATACCTTTGGGATTCGGTATTTTGGGTATTCGGATTTTGGATTTGTGTATTTTGGGATTCGGTATTTTGGGATTATGTGTTTTGGGATTCTGTGTTTGAGAATTCGGTATTTTAGGATTCGGTATTTTTGGCTTTGAAGTTTGAAACTCGATTGTTGAATTGGAGACTTGAGGTTCTGGTTTTGACATTTGAGTTTCCTAGTTTTGGAACGGTATGGTTTTGGATCATGTCTCTGGATCTTGGCTCTTGGTTTAGGAGTCATTTTCAGGGACTATGACAATGTAATCTTTCTTTCTGTCTCAACAGTGTACGGAGGATATTGATTGTATTTGGCATTGACTCGTCCTACTTAAAACGATGGCACTATGGTGTCGCGCCGTATCGATGTACGGATCAGGGAGGATGTTCGTGCATGCTCCTAGTATGATACGTACGCTGGATCGTTTTAAGAGTTCGATGTATGGTAGGATGGTAACTAGCGGGATTCGGGGTAATCTGGGCTTGTCCTGTCGTTGTCCCTGCCTGTATGGCACTTCATGTCTTATCGATGTTGTCCGGCTCTGCGTGAGCTGTGTATGCTGCTTGTTCTACATGTCCCCCTGAGAGTTGTGGCGTGCCGTGTGAAACTGGCGTGCGAGACATGACCGAGCCGCTACTCCTCGGGACTGTATAATACAAAAATAGAAATACAATACACTACAGCTGTGAGATCGAAACTGTTTTGGTCAAAACTCATCTTCGGAAGCTGTGTGTGATACTCCGATCGCGCGTATTTCAGGGTGTGTATGTCCTCATGAAAGATATAGGTCGGCGGCCCCCCTTAGTGCTAGTTAGTTTATCATAATACATACTGGTTACTACTCTGTGATAGTCGGGAAACCGAGCTCCACCGACCGCATTGAGCGAGCCCCAACTGGACACCTTCGGGGTTATCTAACAGAACCCCTATGCAGTAATAGCTTGCAATGCGCACGACGAGCTTGTTTATATGACCTGCGCGTGCGTTTGGTGTGGGCACATCGGCG
>JBBMKB010088129.1:0-11593 GCA_037833945.1 Alaria marginata
CAAAACAAATTTGACTGAAAAGACAGGATATGTTCGATACCACGCACACACTGTTCTAGAAATGCATGAAGACGTACGCGACCTAGCGTCGGCTATAAACTCCCGATAGTCTACACGTGATTGGACTGAACAAAGTAATTGAATAGAACAAAACACAAAACTCGCCTTAAGCAAACATGCCATGCACGATTCATCCCACGACAGGGTTTGCACTTTTTGGGTTCAGCATTTCCGACCGATTGAGCGCCTCAAGAGATAAACAATCGGTTAGCACAGGGGCGTGCGGAGATCTGGATGCCATGCGCCCCTCCCCGTCCCCGCCCCCCGAAACAACCTTGAAAAACGATTGGTTTTACTTTTTCTCTTCTTTTTTTACAGTGCCAAAGAGGGGTCGTAAAGTATTGTTTTCCGTATATAATATACTTGATGGTACGGTACGGGGTGGTGTTTTGATCAGCTGTTTGTTTTGCGTCATTTATCGTCCTGTAGTACACGGGCATGCATGCCTGCTTGAATACCTGATATGCCTCCCAAATTTAGCATGGGTTTTCCGTTATTCGGCCCAGCCAGGCATTCCATCATGTCTTGGGTTGGTGTCCGGAGAGTCAGACGTGTTTTGGGCATTTGGCGCGTTTTCTCCGACGGTGGCGTAGGTTTTACAGAAGCAAACAAGCAGGAAACGAGTCAGTTACGCGAGGCGAGGTCAGCGGGTGGTGTGCCTATTCCACTGTCCTTTTGCATTTGAAGATATTTTTAGACTCTTTCGGTCTATTCGCAACGGAAGCAAACTGCAGTTGTTTGATGTGGCCACCTTTAGTGACTTATTCTAATGTATTGTGCCGACGTCAGAAAATGACGGAATGACAATTCACGCCGTCCCCAAAGCCCTTTCCACAACGACACCCCACGCGATATCTTCCTCCATCTCGAACTTCTTCAGGATGCGCTCATTACGCCAAGCCTGCCGATTCTAAGCCGCTCCAGGGCTGCCTGGCTCATCTTTGGGCGTGCTCTTATCTATTTCTACCACTCCCTACCAGCTCTTCTCTACCGCGGTTGTAGTGTCCGCACGTACTTACAGCTGTGATCTCTTCGCACATCAGACTGCAGAAAAAATATGCGAGTACTTTGTAATGGTTTGGAAGGCCGTGTATCAAGGAGGCAGGGGGTTGGTGCTTAACCTTCCCCTGGTTGAAGTTTTAAAAACATATTGTTTAGGCGTGGAGGGAAGGGACGGCCCCAGGTACGTCCCCCCCCACAGGTCTGGAGTAGAAGTTGAATACCTGTGAGTATGGCGTCGGAACCACATATTTCGTGCGCTGTCGGTTAACATGAAATTTGTTTGACAATATTGTATCAACAGCGCAAATAAACGCTAGTCGGGATGCGCGAATAAGTGTATTCCACGTCATGTTTCGGGTAGATATTGACCTTTACCTCATCGTAAAACAGAACAGATTGCTGCACCCCTACCCTCAGATGACGCTCTCGTGTGTGAACCCGGAATACTTCCCACTGCAATGGTCTACTTTACGACAGTCCTTGTCTCAACGAAAATGGGAACATTACATAATTCAACGGGATGTTCTTGTCCGGGAAATAAATAGCCGCGGGAAAGTAGACGTATTCAGGGGAATCGTATTGATGGGAATGGAAATTGTGTTTTTCAAGTGGACGGTTTGGATGGGAGTGGAAATCGAGATCGCTTGAAAAACTGTTTGGGAATGACCACGGGAACACGTTTACCAGCAGGGTAACATAAATATATTGATGCCCACCCAAGGGCAGTTGAAAACATTGTTCATGGACTCACATGCCACCCTTTCATTTTGGGCCGGCCGAGTGGGGCGGCCGGGGGGTGTTATTTCCGTAAGAATACAAAATACTATATATACAAGGACTCATCACTAATTCCTATAAAAAAAACAAGTCATTTGATGTTACACTGGACGTTGCTGGTGACGAAAGTACGTCAACTTGTACTGTTAAGTCACTTCATGATTGATCAGAGTATACATGGTTTGGGGACGATGCCGGAGGTTTCTTGCAAAACGCGGCCTGATCGAGTGACTCGAGCGCAGTTTAACGCGGCGAGACCAATTGCGTTTTGAACCCGTAGAAAAACGCGGCGAGATTGCGCGAGACAACATGACCACGACGAGCTTTTTTTCTGTCAATTCTTCAAATATACCTGCACGTACAGCTCCGTCTCGGTTGTGTCAGCCCCCAAAACATCCCGATTCAAGTAGGAATGAACCAAGCTCAAGCGTTGTTGCGCAAAATGGTGGAGTGTGGTCTCTCTGCTGGATGCCAGCATCCTGAGCTCGTCTGCGGTAGCCACAAATGCACGGGTCGCGACGTTATATGGCAAAACCTTTCTATGCAAGCCGCCTCGAACTTAAAGGACAGGCCAGATGTTTGACTGTGTGGCACAACCTACTGCAACACCAAACGATCGAAAGAAGACGGAGTAGCTACTTCTAGGGCTGCTGCTAGGATTGCTGCTACTGCTGCAAGTTGGGGTGGTGGTTCGGCCGGCCCAGGTCCGGCAAACAAAACCCAATCTGCGGTCACGGCGCGCGCAAAGACGCAATCACGCCCTATGAACTCTACAGATCAGAAGCCGGCGAAATTGACGACCATGTCCTTATGATAACCTTTCATCAGAAGAAGTGGGTAGGTTCTCACGGCGTGAAGCTAAAGCAAGGAGTCATCCCACGGTAGGGGTTGCACGTTTACGGGTCAAACGTTCCCGACGAGTTGAGCTCCTGAAGTGAAGACCTACCGGTTGGTATAACCATTTTACGAATGCATTTGGTTTAGGACTAGCGAATAGAAGTGTTGATCAGGTTGCGAGAGCGAAAAACTTGAAAGGCATTCTTCGGGTGATATTTTGAGCTCCTCATGTCAGGAGCTGAAACACATATTGGGGCACCCCTATTGTGGGATGACTCCAAGGCAGTAGTAAATATTTGACGACGATTTGCGGGTGTGGGGAAAACGTCGGTGACGGCTCGGGTGTCCACGCCGACCAAGCACAAAAACATTAAGATTCCGAACAGCATATTTTGTAAGTCGCACCCGAAAGAAGGGTGAACTTCGGATACTGCTGTTGATGAACACGTTGGTTTTCAGCCAGCACCGTCGAAAATGCGCACGTCAAAAGGTCGGAACTACTCGCGCTACTTACTGCCTGTTGACTGGCTGACACCAGTGACACACACCGGCGAACCGAAACTCTAAGACTCTTTCAATATGTGCGATAAACAGGTATGAGCAAGGGGCTCAAATCTGGATTAGAACTGTAGCACCGAAAAACGACCGCGGTGAATGGGTCTACGGGTATGGGCAGAACGTTAGCGATGCAGAAGATTAGGTCGAACAACAGGTAGAATATCACGGAAATTCGAAGAAGCACACGTGAGTACGTCGTGGAACACTTGTGTAACCCGGTTGCTCCGGTAAATGGATCTCTGCTTGAACACGTATGTAAAAGTCAACATGTGCTGCTCCGGCTTGGTTTCTTCGTGCTCCACATGTTTTCTCTCTGCCCGGAGCGACGTTCCCCGTGCGCAAACGTTCTATAACGGTGACAAGATCAGCATTGTCCTGCTTGGAAAATTAGCAACGAAAAGAAACCGCGGTGAAGGGACCTTCGGGTGTCGGTCGAACGTTGACGAATGTACAAATTTAAGCGATCAATCGGTCGAAACGCCCGCAAAGTCGGAGAGGCACCTGTAAGTACCCGTGAAACGTTTGTTGCTATGGTCCGGCTACTCGAGCATTTCCAGCGACACGGCAAAGAGAAATACGGGGTTGGCCAAGGGTTTGTGCCAGTATATAATGTTTAGTTTATGCTAGTGGGTGCTGACAAAAACATCGCGTCTTTACCCGACATTCCCCCCTGACCCAAAATTACGCAAGGTTAAGTGACGAAATACAAAAACAAGATCAGCGACTTTTGTAATAAACTACGAGCGAACGTAACAAGCCAAAACCCCTTGTTACAGATGAAATGCACCTCGGTGACGATACTCCCAGGAAAGTAGATCAAGCGCCTACGTCGCCAGCCGATGGGAGGGCTACGGTGTCAGACATTCAGGAAGAAAGCCAAGCAGGCGACAACAGCTTCAGCGCGGGTGGGGATGAAGCGGTCGTAGCGATCTCGCCGCCAACCAAAAAGGCAGGCGAGGAAGCTGGTGCTGGACGAGTGTTGACGATGATCAGCCAAGGAGGACAACTTACCTTCAACTGCGTAGGGTTAAAGCCCAACGTCCCTGAGCCGTTAGTAAAACACTATCCAATGGCGGTGCACGTGTCGTCAAAGAACGCGTGGGAAGTACAGGTACACCGACAGCGTTTATCTCTGTTAGAAGTGCAAATAATCGTAGGGGGGCTCGGAAGACCCGGTTGCACAACAACAGTGGACCACAAATGAGGAGGATGCACCCCATATGGGAAAATAACTTACAACCTAGGTTACACTGACGAGTGCAGGCAGTACATTCGTTAAGTGTTAGAAGGAAGATCATCTGAGTGTGCGCACGTTGGTATATTTTTGGTCCTCTACTAACAACATTCGGTGCGTGTCCGTATCGCGCATCACGCAGGCATCACAGTGCAAAATTGGTTAAACGGGCTTGCAAAAACGGCACGGACGGCACGATTTAAAATGTCGGGTAAGCATCGCATACTCGGGGGTGAGCTAAACACCGGGGGAAAAGTTAGAAACAACACCTGGCACGCAACAGGTTTTTAGTCGTAAATCTCCTAAAAAAGTTTTCTCGATTTATTGGTCACGTCAAATTGCGGAAAAATATCCTGATATTTCTAGCCTACAAAGAAGTGACCCGCAGTAGGTCGTTGCCAAGTCAAGCGCGGAAGTATGGCTTGTCCGAAAATGGCATATTGCTACGGCTGGAGCAGGCATTGATCGGAGAGCACCACGCTATATAGTTCAGCGGCAAAGACATGGACATGGCCATCCTAGTGCTACGTCTCGGAAGGCAGGGTAATTCATACCTGGTACTCTTTGTTGAAATCGTCAGAGTTCCCGAGGGTCATAACGATGTACAAGAAGGCGAGGGATCGGTCGGTAAGTACCAGAAAGCTAAAGAAAGCGTTTTGTCATTCTAGGTGTCCTATTTACCTTGGTTTCATACTTTGTCATTAATATGATTGCACCCTTCCCTCTGAGGGTGAGCCTACACCTTGCAGGTACCGTTTTCAGCCTCGATTAGCCTCGATCGATCCTCAAATATATGGTTCGTGCTGTGCGCTTTCCTGGAAGAGGATTGTGTGCGACACGTCGTTCAAGTATACATGGAGCGTATTCTACCGCTGTTTTAAGGAAGAAGACGGATCTCCATCCTACAGATGGATGAAGTCGCAGTGAAGCTACAGCCAAAGTACTACAACGAGGGGGACGAGGTATCCGTAACACACGTAGAAGAAGGGGACGACGTACCCGAAAAAACTTACAACTGATGATTTATTTCAGCCCTTCGCCAAGCTTGTGCTTCATCGCTTCCAGTGGACGACGCTAACCTCTTCGCACCCCTCTCATAACCTCCCATCGTGAAAAAATATTTCAGGCCGTTAGATTGTGCGTACAAGACACACCCTCAGAGTGCACCAAGTTCAGCGGAATCGCAAACCTTGAACGTATCGGGATGTTGCTTAGAAAGGAGGATGGTAGGATCCACATTGGGAAATATAGCAGCGTCTTGTCAATTTCGGCTATTGGAAAATAGGTGCATGACGCTTTTCCGGTGGTTGTGTTCTTCAGCTGCAAGAAACCGAATCCTAGTCAACAGGGGTTGGCTTTGACGGCGGTAATGCTCCGCAGGCGTATAGTTTGATGATTGTAGTATGATTATTACACGTACGCTTGTTAAAATGCACAAATACTAGATATGAACGCCATTCGACTTAAAAACACCTTGACCGTATCACATCACCACTACACATATACAAGAGAGGTGGAGGACTGATTCGAGGTTTGGTGACGCCCTCTGACCCATCTCAATCCTCGCTTCAGATGATGACGCTATCGGTCGAGGTATGCTTCATCAACGTACCGACGTTATTTTGCCAAAAGGAGACGGAAACCTGGAAGGGTGCGGGCTCCTTGTCCAACGCACCTACGTCTACTGCGAGATGAAGTGCTACGACTTGAAACATAATCTGAAGCGAATCCGCACTAAGGGTAGCACGAAAATGTGGCAAAAAGTCAGTCGCGCCAGACTCACGCTCAACACCGACACCCTGACCCAGCTGTTTCCGAAGTTCGACATGGTCGCGACGGAAACATACAGAACAGGACCACTGATAAGAAACAAAAATGTTGACTCAGGCTGAGTATCTTATTTTGGAGCGGCTGTGGTCTACACCCACTCTACCATAAATACTTCCGATTTTCTCATTTTCCTGTTAATCTCAGCTTGCGTTTCTTTATTAGCCTGGTTGTTTAAGGTGCCATGCACGGTCCCAGAGAAATGTTGACGTGGACGACAAGTGAGCTAAGCAGGAACGCTAGCAATCAAACTTGCCGCATGATGGAAGGATGTGACCTCAACTGCAACCCGCTACGCTCATTGTTTTTAATATATTTTTGTGTCCATTCGATGCCCTTGCAGGTCTGTTTCGCTCAGGCAAAGCGTCTCTAGCACCATAAGACTGCTTCAGAAAGTGGTGACCGTCTAAACCCGATGAGGACGTCATTTGCCAACTGCAGAAGCGCCCGAGCTGTTTTGCGTTTAACCGCGACTTGTTGGTGAGCGACGGGGGTGTGTGTCGAACACAGTTATTGTTGCGCATACAACATATGTTACATAAAGATGTCGTACGCCAATCACCGAAGCTTGCACCGCAGCAAGCACTTGAGGTCCACATCCGACCACATCTGTCGTTTCTAAACCATTTTTATCGCGACTTTGCATAATCCTCTAACACAAATAATTGAAAGCCGAAAACTCTGAGCGTCTCCTTGCACCGTTGTTCGACCGTATAAGGGATGTGGCTGCGTTTCTTGTGGGGCTTTCGTGCGTCGGGAATATGCTGCTAAGAGTCATCCCACGGTAGGCGTGCAGCAAGACGTTCCTGAGCTCCTGGCAGGAGGAGCTCGAAATCTCACCCGAAACATGACTTCTAAGACTGTCGGCCGTGCAACCCGATCAACAGTTCTATCCACTTGTCCTGAAACACATGTATTCGTAAAATGATCATACCAACCGGTAATTCCTCAGTTCAGGGGTTTAACCGGTCAGGAACGTTTGACCCGAAAACGTGCAACCCCTCTCGTGGAATGACTCCTAGCTCAACAGCTGGCGCACAATACAGGTCTCGTGCCTAGGCAGCTCTACCATGACATCCAAGCATTGATTCGCGTTATTTTCGACGTTATTGTCCACGCTAAGGTACACTCCCCGGCGGAGCCGATTTGCATCTTTAAACTTAGAACGGACGGTCTAGAAAATATTGTATCCATGGCGCGAACCCTGATACACTCGACCCACTTCGACATGCATTCGCTAGGTGGTCGTCTCTGTGCTGGCTGCGGTATAGATCGAAGAATTCTAGAGCAGATACTCGGAGTAAAAAACAAACTCTCATCGTTTAAACGACAGGTTACTCAACAATAACGTACCCAGCTGGCAGGATGGGGGCAAAGGCAAAGATTCATCCTGGAGTTGTGACACTCCACGAGTAAAATTGGCTGACTGCTGGAAGGAAGGGCGGTCTGAAGCTGCTGGAAACTTGAAGCTTCATTCTTACTTCTCTGACTGGGAAATGTCTCAGTTCGATGCGTTGGAAGACGAGGGCAGCACCATGTTGAAGTATTTCGGGTAAGTGCTGGTCCATCATTCGTTTTTCGTGGCTCAGCGCTATGCGGCGTCCCGTTGCTAGAGCAGTAATTTCCTACTAACCCTAAATAACCCGTCCATTACAAACCGATTTGAACGCACTGCACTTTTTCTTCTGACTCCAACTGTAGGCTGGAGGAACCAATGCCTCGTCAACCAATGACTCGAGCAAGGATGACAGTTTGGGCGAAACCGAACACCATGGCACCAGTACTGGGCTCATATCAAACACACAGATGGATCAAGATGACGGCATTCTTGACGAAGCACTGAAGAACCATGACGTAGACACGGAGCACTCCCTGCATCTCATGGTAGACGGCAGCAAATGCCAGCCCCCTTGCGGTCGTCCCACAACATACGTGATGAACGTGACTATTTGTTGTACATCCCTGGAGGGAGAACTGTAGAACGCCGTCGTACTATATGTCAAATCCCGCCCCTCTTGGAGCCGTGAGGGAAAATCCTTATTTTGTTTTCGCATGGTTGGCGCCCCGATGTAACGCGATGCTATATGGATAGGGTCAACTTGATCGAGAGGACCTCGGTATCAATTGAAATTACCCCCGCCGTTCCCCGCTAACGTAGGCACAGGTGCACTAGTGCGCCAAGCATTACCTGCACCCGTCTTCACACACTGGTTCGCGGAACACGCTACTTTGCGGGAGGGGCTACACTTCAACCAACAGCGTCTCCGGTAGTATCACCGACGAAGACTTCCTATCCAACGTGCATGTCGGCGACCCTCTTGCCCCGCTTGTTAAACTACCGTGGCAGCATGATGCACCCAACATGTATGTATGCCCGCGGCATTCTTACGGCAAATCACCACCCCGCTCAGACGACCAGGCCGGGGGGTTTGGGGGGCTCACCTTGACAGAGAAGCTCATTAAATTGTTTCCGTCAAGGGGACGGCATTCGAATGAAAGGATCAGGAGCTGGATATCCTTACATATGCTTGCCCCTTTAAGCTGATAGTTCGGCTGGATCCAGACATGACCGACGTGTTAACATACACGCTAACACTGGAGGGAATTGTCAGGCACACGGGGCGCACTGGTTTTGGCGACTAATGAGATGCAAGGGTGGGACATCTCGCCTTCCTTTCGGGCGGCGACGTCCGGCATTAAAATTTTTCTCTCTCTAAATGTTGACCGCATCTACCAGTCGGGTTATATTGGACAATTGGGAGAGCCCCCCTCGTCGTGTATCAACCGAAAGGCGATTTGACAATTGTATCTTAAGGCGGTTGGCCTGAAGAGAATGTGTCTTCATGTTCCCGGGATATTTGAGAAGGTGGTTGGTGTTTGGTAGTGTTCGGTTGTGTGTGCAGTGAAACAAACAATCATTGCTATTGAATTGAATACGCTCCGTAACTTATTCGTGCCGCACTTGACTGGAGTGGTATATGTGGTTTCTTTGGAAGATACGGTGGTTGCAAGTCCTGCGGGCACAAGCCTAAGAACTGGAAAAAGCCCCATATAATTGTTTTCCAGATGCGCTTTCACTCCGAGAACGGCTAACGACCAACGTTCCATCGAACTGATAACAAAGGAATCGGCAACGAAATCCACCACGAGCATGTCGTGTACCAATATGCCGATGGAGTGCACATTCTGAAATTAATGGGTGTGGAAATACTCCATATAAGAGGCCATGTGGACGAGTCGCACACCTTAGCCGCTGTACTGAGAAGGGTCGACTCGGACAGTCAAATGTTTCTTGGGGGTTTGGTCGTGAGCGAAGCTGAGTGAAAAGCTCTGAGCGCAATGTTCTATAGGGATCAAAATCGAATGTGTCGATGTCGTGGTGCCCAAACAACCTACGGGGTGTTTCATGTAAATATACAGGAAAGAACAGGGACCGACGGCAATGATAAGGAGAACAAGAACAAGAACAAGAACAAGCTGGCGGAGAAGGGCCGGGGCGAAAGGAGGGTTTATCGACGATCGCACGTCGAACGAAACTCATTTAGAAGTAGGTCTTGCCTTAGAGTAGTACCTTTGCAGAGATGGAGGGGAGGAGGACAGTTAGTTTGGGACGAAACTCCTGAACCTGTTCCGCCGCTGACTGCAGCGAGATACAGAATGCTCGACGTCCCTCTTTAAGTACAACAACAAAGCTACAACACTATTTGCAAGTTGTAGCGAGACATGACCAAATTATTATCAACAACGCACGTACGCAGTTTAGATGTATGCGTTTCGCCAACAAAGTCTTGCTGACCATATAGGCGTGAACAAGGCTCCGAAGTACATACTTGAGTTGAGAAAAGAAACATGTTTTTGAGCCGGCCGAGGTAAGGGGGAGAGGGGGGGAAGGGGGGGCCCAGCAATATTGTTTTCAACTGCCCGTGGCCAACCCTTTGACATATTGAGTGAGTATTCCCGCGAAAACTTTTTTTCCGACGAGCGCCCTGGGAAGTTCAACGTGGTCGTCATCGCCTTCGCCGTGATACGTTCAGCAGACGGAGAAGGACAAACAAAAAAGTGAAACGAAAGCAAATATTTCCGACAACTAAACCCAACGAACTTCATGACGGATGCGTAACCAGCTTACCAGTGATGCATTATGAGTACTGTACGAGCCAGTAAGTGTGGCCTGGTAATCACAGCGAACTACTCAACTACAATCAGCAAAGAGACCTACCACCACCGTGCTGTCCTTTATTCGTTAGTACGGATAGCGCCGTTTCGACCGTTTTTGAAACATTTGAAATACCTTGTCAAGGCCTGGACCACAATAAGTTACCTATTGTAAGTCGCATAGGAAATGTAAACGTTTGATGAAGGCCGTTGCAATACAGTAAACCCCTCAGGCTCTTTGATGGCCTCTTGAAACGAGCCACCTGCTGCATGGTCTGGATGTTCATAACCACATAGATACAGTACGCGACACCAGCTATGAATCTCTCACTTCTGGTCAGGCTGGAATCCTTATGTAGGGCAGGGTGTGTCATACACTATATTCAGGCCCTGTTCGTTTGTTTTTTAAAACATCGGCTTGAAATTCTTAAGTGTCAGATTCTTAATATCTGTCGCGTACTGAAAAGAAGTGCCTTTTTGGAGTTTTGTATTCGGCGCATACACTACAAAAGGGTGTGCTGAATCTCTATCGGTGGGAATGTCGGTTGTGTGAACATATTCGCACACGACCCCTCGCCGAACGTTCGTGCAGACACGGAAACCTGGAGTCCATACATGAATGTACAAGGCGGATTTGATGAGCTTGATTGAAATCAAAATCAGTTCCAAGTCGAGCCGCATGATATTGTACCATATATGATACAAAGTCGGTGTTATCCCCGCGCTCGCTGATCCTCATGAGACACAACGCACAACACAACAGCAGCTCGTTTCTCCCCACATAAGTTCTACTACACGTGCAATCACGCAGCACAGCGGGAAGGCAGCAACAGCGCAGTACTGATCGCAGCACCGGCAAGACCACCAACCGCAGCACCATCAGACGCAGCATCAGAAGCGCACGCAGAACCAGCTGCAGCGAGGTGAGCCCTTCCTTGTGTTGTTCGTGTTTGGGTTGGATGAACATCCTTTGCGAACCCCGCTGTCTGGTTTTACGCTTGCGGCTATTGCCGTCGAAATTCCCCCACTCCTAACGTCCCCTTCGACGCGTGTTTGAATAGAGGTTGCACTTTGGCGCAACACCTTTTGTGGATGACAGGGCTCCATAGCCAACATCATCGGAATGAGACTCTTGTTTAGCTA
>JBBMKB010088140.1:0-11592 GCA_037833945.1 Alaria marginata
TTTTGCGGAAAATAAAAATATCGGGCCAGGAGACAAGCAACGCGAATGATACTCATTCGATTGCGATATGAATCAATACTGATCATGGCTAACGGTAACCATAACTTGATGAAAGCGATAGAAATTTAACTTAAGTGCTTGGCATGGCTAACGGTCACCAGCGCTTGTTGGAATCGATAGTAACATGACTAACGTGCCGATCACGGCTAACGGTTACCAGCGCTTGATGATGGAGCCAATAACATTTCACGAGAACAGTGAACGATGGCGATTGATCGTTAGTGCTCGCGGAAAACAACGTTATCCACAGACCACTTGTCTGAAACTTGTACGCTGCTGCTGCAATACTTATGCCCACGCAAAGTCGACGTCGTTCACAAATACATCATTATTTTAGTGATCAGTGTTTATTGATGAAGACATTTAAAAAACTACTTACTGTAGCGGGCGACCACGGACGTGTTCTACGATAAAGGTAGCAGTTTTTGGCGTTTTTATCCTGGGCTCCTTAACCCAAAATCGTCAGAATGTCATTCTATTTTTGCAATATGCTTTTTGTTTATGGATGGGCCACGGGTTTGTACATCGGATTGCACTTCCAGTTTGCTCAAACAATGTTTTCCGGTGAGGTATAGAGCTCCTCAAGTGAGGAGCTTCAGAAACGAAATTGTGAACCTCTATCGTAGAATGTGTCCACGCTTCTGCCCGCCCCGAACAAAGAAGTCGTGTGAGTGGTGCTACTACAAAATGAGTTACGAGTTATTCACAAATAACCTATCAATAGCAACCCGCTCACGTTTGTGCAGCGCTTCCGTACGAAGAAGACGTGTGGTGCAACGTTGTACGAAACAAACAAATCTTGCATAAATAGTCTAGCAGCGGAACCACGTTTATGCCGCCGTCCCGTACAAAGAAAGCATGTGGGTGCTACGTACTATGAAATACACACAAATGCAATATCGCCGTAACGCTGATCCGACCGCAGGCGATCATGATATATGTATGGCTATCGAGGCAGGTGATGGAGACATAGCGACCCCAGAAAGGATGATGATGATGTTGAGTGACTCCACATGCGATTTTTCAGCAGCCCCAACCGATCACGAGGTATGGCAGTGGTAGAAACGATATTCCGGCACAGCCCTAAACGATGATCCCGCTGTTAAATGACCCCAGAAGCGATGTTGACGCAGTCCGTAACGATCGTGATGATAAGTGACCCAAGAAGCAATGTTCCAATAGTCCTCGAAGATCGGTGATGGTGAAGGAAGTCCCCCACTGGTCTATCTCGGAAATGTTAAAATATAGTACCAGGTACACTGCTGTGGACCGATCCCTAAAATGCTTCGGCGATCTCACGTCGCTGTATGCAGGGGGTCGACTATCAAGTTTTTCAGGGCCAAACGAAAACCGGATCTCTCACTACTATCTAGTTTCGAACGGTATGGGGGTGCAGGAGGCTGCATACGCCACCATGATGCTTGGAGTGTAAAGCATCTGGCGGCAGACGTGTGACCGCACTCAAGCCCATTGCTGTTAGGCAACGTGGGCTTCGCATCGTGTACAGCGATGCACACGGGTGAACACGCATAATAATTGCCCAGCGACTGCCAGGTTATTATTGCCGCTACTATATATGCTGGACGATGGGGCCATTATGCAACGGTGGATGTTGTACGTTTTAACCTTCACATTACTCCCTGAAGGGGAGGGGCTCCCTCACCCAAGTTTGACGCAATTCGTTCGGATCCGACACGAAGTTTACAGAAACATTCGTTAGGTGCATATATATACAGCACGTGATATTGTGAATAGGGCTTAGCTTTGTTACTAAGTAGTGGCTTGATGAGCCACACCTGGTAAACTTGGCGCTACCGCTACCCTAGCGTGCTTCGATGTGTGGCATATCGAATGCGTGTTGACAACCAAGGCGGCCACATATGGCGGCGACGGGTGGGGTTCGAATTGGTAACAGGCACAGCAACGCCGCACGGTCCCTTAAGCTGCCGGAATACTCGCAAACGCTCGATTTAAACTGGAACCATCGACTTGTCTAAACCTCGCCGTCTCTTATCAAAAAGCATGGAGCGGTCTGTCACCCCACGAGGCATGTAGCAACGAAAACGCATGTGCCACATAATAAGCGCTATACCCAAAAAAAGAAAAGTCCGTAGGATTGTCGTACGGAGGGCAGTACCGTCTGTGTGGCACATAAACAAAAACACACTCAGATTACCTGAGCACAAGCTACATGTTTTGCGCGGTAAATTGGCCAACCAACCGTCTGCAGGATTGCACGAGACGTGCAGAAACATGGCAACCTGCCCAGTGACCTTGCCGAGTTTACGGTACCTGCTCCGAGATACCGCTGCTTAAAACAGAATACGGCGATTCTGGTCTTCTCTATAGTCTATATCTCCGGTGTTCGATTAACAGTCTACAGTAGGGAAAAACAAGAAAAATAGTGCTCCCCACAGTAGGTTTCCTACAAAGGGGAGCATATATCAAATGAAACCCAGATACCAGATACCAGGTACCTGAAATTCTTACGCCAGGAAACATGCTAGTATCAGCCTGAGATGATGTGCCACCCTCTCGAGTCCCTCGGTGAGAGTCACGAGCCAAAAACCCGAAAACATCTGGAACCCACCCGAGCAATTCCAGGTAGCCCTGACGTCTGCCCCGACAATATTCGGCAACTTCACCTACAAAATGTCCTCGAGTACATACAAGAACAAAAAACTAATCTCTGAAGGTAGAGCTCAACATTTCCCAGGGGCGTTACTTTCAGATACCTGGAGCTCGATGCTAGACGCTCAAGCGTCGCTGGCAGCTCGCTCGTTTGGTGTGCCTGCCCTTTGTGTCAGCTGGTCCGATGTTTAGTTTTGACTTCTGAAACGTAAAAATCTTAGCCGCCCCCCATACGTACGATGACGGCAGCGTCTAGAAAAAGGAACCGCCATTCGCTGACAACAGCACGGGGCTTTGCGGTACAGTACTGGCGAGAGCTACGTTTCGTCTAAGCGTGTGCCATCAAACTGGGCTACCACTCACTGCGGAAAATAGGAAATAAATAAGAACTACCCCCACGCAGATACCGACGCGAATGTTTTTTTTCACATACAAGGACTACAACCTCGAATGTAGCGAAAACTCTCGCCTCAAAGGCAAAAGCGCGTATCCAACTCTTTAAATGATCTTACTCTAACTTCAAGCTTTACCTTATCATAATAGCGGGAGTGCATCGAGACAAGGGTTAAGCATGGACGCACGCTCATTGTCACATAATGGACCATTTCTATCTAATTTGACCATCCCGCACTGGCCGCTGCACTGGCCCAAAGGGCCAGCATCTAAACAACAGTACCACGAGCGCCAGTATTTGACGAGTCCACCGAAAACTTGTGCGACATCAGCTGGGCGTACGACGCGTCTAATTTAAAGAAGTACAGAGGCTCTGTAAGAAAAATGCACATCACTCTACTGGAGTACCTTGAACGAAGCTGCACCCAATTGACATTTATGTCAGCCGTGCAATCGAGCACGGCGTAATCAAATTGTGCAACTGCAACAAAGCTGGCCCTTGCGAGTACGTCACTCGTTTAGCAAGCCGTGATCAGCATGAAAAAGGGCGGCCATTTTAATGGGAATACTAAAACCTTACGCCTACTCGTAATCAACCGGTCTCTTCACAAACGACGGAAGGCGACGTTCGTGCTGACACTTCAAGCAGATAACACCTCCAGAACAACCGACGATGCACAAGGGGGCGAGCTACGACACGCGTGCAGCCTGGTGCCTCTCGTACTTCGTGTCACTCGCACGGTAGCACACGCGATTCCTGGTCGCTTGATACTACCGAAGCCGTATTTTCTTTTTATGCTATACATAGGTCCCGCGGAAGGAGTTAACATGTGTCCTCAGGAGACGTATTCGTAGTACTTTGCTTAGTCTCTTTGTCGCGACCATGAGTAAGGGGGCCCAATTGAGGGGGTCCTAAAGTGAGGTCGCGGGTGAGTATCAGCTGCGGCAACGGCGACGGCGCCTTGTTGGCCTCGGCGG
Organism: Alaria marginata; assembly: GCA_037833945.1. Classification (NCBI taxonomy): domain Eukaryota; class Phaeophyceae; order Laminariales; family Alariaceae; genus Alaria; species Alaria marginata. The sequence continues at coordinate 4,063 of JBBMKB010088140.1, forward strand.
TCGTCCTGCCCGGGGAGCACACGACTCTCCTCTGCCCGCGACCACGGTCCAGCCATCTCGGCATGCCAATGCCGGAAGGGCGAACACCTTCGGACAAAGCCGACTCGCCCCGATCACCGGCAAACGCCGACCTTAGTGTGCCTGATGTACCATCGCCATCACCAGCTCGCGCACAGACAACCTGTGTGACGTGGGTTTCACCGTCGTCACTGTCGCCGGGAGAATACACGCTGTCGAACAACGCGGATGCACCCCTTTCCCCGTTACCCCCACCGCCTCTTCGTGCCATCAAAACTGGTGGAGACGGGCATGACGACGGTGTTACAGACGCCGAACCAGCGTTCGAAGGAATGGGGGAGGTTGTCAGCGACATTGACGTTGGATAGCGGAAGTTTCCACTCGGACCCGGTAAATTTCTGCTCTGACGCATCCGCACTCCCTCTAACACCACCGTCCGTGACCCCATCGGCACAACGGCGCCGCCAAATCCGTCGTTACACGGAGACGCGGCGCTAACGGTTGGAGCAGGGTCAGCGTCTTCAACCACCGCGCCCCCTCTTCGAAGAACCCGCGCACAGCCGCTCTTAGCGTCACCCGTGTCGTTGATGACCACTCGCATATCGCCAGAATCTTCTTTGCGTACAAATATGCGCATCTCCGTGGGCGATGCACCGTCCGCCGTTGCTCCAGATATGGATACCGCACGAATCAGCTCGTCACGGTCGTAGACATCCATGCCAATGCTGGAGCGCAGGCAAAACGACCACGTGATTCCGATCGAGGTCAACAACATGAGCCACACGAAACAGAGCAAAGCGTTAACGCCTATCTCAAGTCCAACTTCCACGTTCTCTAGCTGTTGGATCAGCACGCTGTCTCGGGCGGGATGTTCACCGAACGGGGAAGCTCGCAGGGCTACGCTTCCGTACGGTACTCGGCTCTCGCTGAATTTGCGGAGCAACCCGAAGCAACCGCCGCCGGATATCTCGCCATGCACGATTCCTGTCACCACCGCCTCCGCGAGTCGCATCGTGGCCGCGATGTGGAACTCGTGTACCAGCTCGGTGGCGGTACCGTCTACACTTCCGACGGTCCAAATCGAGTACATGAAGCTAGGGTAGCTGCTGCTCTCCTCAACGATTAGAAACACATCAGCACCGTCCGCACTGGTCATGATTATTGTTGGGGGGGGGACGGTCTTGTCGTCGTGTCGGGTTTGTAACTCGTCCGTCAGACTGGGCCCCTTCTCGCACTCGTACACGGTTCCCCACGTGTTGGTGTCGTTTCCACGATACACGCCCACCGCTTCGGGGTCTGAGTTGCCCGTGCACTCGAGGCCGTCCACCCAGGCAACATCTCCGTCGAGGTAGTAGAACTGGCTCGGAGTGATAGACGCGTCTGTGTGCCAAAAGGCGACACTAATGATGCCATCGATAAAGCCCTCAAAGTCAGTGGTGTTCTCCATGTAATACCTCGACTTAGCGCCATTCTCGTCAATGTTCTCCAGATCAATCCAGGCTGTGTCGCCAAGCTCATCCTCAGTCATTACCTGGCACCATGTGGGCAAAACACAGGCGCAGTCAAGACCAAAGTCGAACAGACGTGAGGTAAGCTAAGGTTTAACTAACCCCAAGCGCACCCAGACTAAACCAAACAAACACCCGAACGATCCCCCCCTCCCCCAAACAAACAATAGTCTTCCGTCTCGCGTTAACCGATTAAGAGCTGCCTATGCTGATGATAAAACAAATGTGTTCTCACCGTAGCTGGTTTCCTCATAATCCAGCCCGAAATTACAGAAACGGCAAAAAGAGCACCCCGAAGGAAGAAAACAGAATGGACGCAAGGACGGACCTGAGAGGTGCAACTCCTACTACCCGTACCGGACAAGCTTTCTAAGAAAACTCGAGAACCGTCTCACCTGCCAGTCTTCCGTGCCAGTGGAGTTTCTCAGCGTCACTGGGGGCGGTCGATTCAAGAGATCCGCGTCGCCCTCGTAGTAGGCCAGGCCCATCGACAGCTCCAACCCCCAAGAGGCGATGGAGAACACCGCCAGCATTACCGTTATAATTCGCGCGGCGTCCCACTTCCCGCGCCCTCCGAAAACCTCGGCCACTATCGGGTAGTTCGTGACATCGACGGATTGGCGCTTTTCTATAGCTCGCCACGCCCGATAGGCCCGCACCCTCTGGTACGCGGACTCGATGGCCGGGTGTAAGAAGTAGGCGATGAAGATGAAGGACGCACCGATGGCGAGAGTTCCGTCCACGCCTCTCGTGTGCACGACGTACGTTTTGTCGCTCAAAAGGGTGGACATCGCGACACCAGCTGGTGGGCCGTTCGACCGCCGCTCTCGTCACCGTGAAGGTTTATCGGTTGCTTGCTGGTGCCGCCGCCGCTACGTCCGTTGACGTCGTGGGGTTCAACTTCCGTGCGATAGGGGGCGCGCTGTTGACAGTATATGGTCGTCGTATATTTTGTTCGGATCTGCTTGGCGCGCTGTGGCACCATTCGTGGGAGTCGAAAATAGTATAGACTTTACCGCACCGGTATCTGTCGATGGGGTGCGTCGAGAAAGCACGGCAAGAGGATCGGGGTACGGCGAATGGTTAGCACTATAGGGGAAGAAAAATCGTGGCGTCTACCCCGGTGATGTGTTGGCGTGTCCGATGTCATCAGGGTGTGATTGTTATGGGGTATGATTCGCTGCAAACGTTTCGTGCTTTGAACTCTTATAATAGTGTTTCGTGCTTTGTGTGGTGTGCTGGTGGAGAACGGGTAGCAGTTGCCGTTGAAACAAACACATCAATTTGATAGGCTGGATGTATTGGCAACACGGTGGTGCTTGGTTGGGATGATTACCGAACTTTATTCACCCTCGTAATACTGTAAGGGATGATCACCGAACTATATCCACCCTCGTAATACTGTAAGGGATGACCACCGAATTATACCCACCCTCGTAACACTGTCGGATATGCTAACTGCCCGAACCTACCTTCGGTGAATAATAATATCGGTGACGCTTAACTTAGATAACACTGATACCCAAACACTAATTTAAAAGACGCGGACTTTTTCTATTTATCCGCATGACTCCCTCCAACACATGCTTCCGTAATGTTTTGTGAAACATGCTGCCCGGGAAAATACCGCTCCAGCAGGATATACCAAATACATCGCCTCTTCTTACAGATGTGGGATATTAAAAATGCCTCTACAAACATTTCGATCAACTCCGTATTTACTTCTTGCAACGTTCGGCAAACAAGCAATCCGTATAGCTTTCACGAAAGCCGAAGCGGGAGCACCGGGTACTGGGCCAGCAGCATTCGGCGAAACAACCTTCAGCAGGAATATAGTTTGACGCCAAGTGGTTCGTATCTAGAACCCCACAAACGTCCTTGGGTCAACTCCAGGGTTAAAACACGCCATGATACGTTTGTGCGTGCCTTACAAGCAAAGGGGAACGAACTCCGACGTACCCATCCGTCCGCCCGTACGGTCGTTCGCGGCTCGTGGCGCTCTGCATTTGAAATATTAAGCAACTCGTCCTTGTTTTGGTAGCACGTCGATCACGGTCGAGTTATCCTCTTGAAAACGCAGCGATAGATCGGTCTGCTTCCAGACTATCTGGCACACCTGCTTGTTGATTTCTATACCTTCTTCAAACAAGGGGCTGATATACCGCCTTCAAAGCGTTCAAACAACACAATACCAGACCCCGCCAGACGATGAATAAGATTGCAGGACTTGCTGTACGTCCCTCTGTATACGAAACCATTGATGATTTTAAGACAGGTGTGTTCGCCAGAAGTAGGACATTTGTATGGCGGGAGGGGGCACCCTGGGTACCATTGGGGCGTGGTTTACGCGGAATCGCTTAATAATTGCAGACGGAGAAATTGGGAGGTGCTACTGTTTTGCTTAACCTTCGCGAAAGCAAAGAGTTTTGTTAGCAATGCTAATGTCAGTGTAGCACACGCTCAGCCTTACATAAGAGTTGGAGCTTGGCCCAACAAAATAGTTTGTAGTGTGGTTACCCCCCGTACATGCGTGTCCAGGGATAGGGTAACAACGTGCGTGTCCAGGGATAGGGTAACAACGAGCGTGGTTTCGTGCAGGAATAAAACGAAACGTAGAACAGCGTGACAACCGGCTTGCTGATACTGCAAGTAGTGCAATGGCTCATTCCCACCAACGGTGGCAGAAATGAATAAGGGGTATGCATGTAAACTCCGTAGAACATGACATAAAATCAAACTTTAGGCGGAGGCCTAAGTTGCAAGATAACCAGTCGCTCGGCCTATATAGAGTAGAAACAGCAAAAAAAGGCAGATTTCACATGCGACAAGCTGGCGATGCCGGGTGCGTCTCCGTCATATTAAAGGAGCGTGCCGTAGCTAAACGGGCTACAATCGGAAACAACCCCCCCTCGTCTGTGCTACTCCTGCACCCGACTCGAGCGGTGCGGTATGGAGTGCTGCCGATCGCGACACCTCTTAATCGCATTAAAGGGTCCCCGCGGAATTGCCTTATCGCTGACTGGGAACGAAACCAGAGGTCACATTGTCCTGTGCCATATCATTCAGAAAAATGTATAACATAGGACGTAGCATCGCCTGAACGGAAGAGAGCATAGCCGTCGCAAAGACCTAGGGCAGCACGATATGCTACACTGCCACTGACGGGTGCTTTAATAGACTAGGGGCCAGTATAGCACTTTTTGGCAAAAATACTTGCTGAATGACGAGGCTCCATAGCCGAGAATCGCCTGAATTTCAGACTTGTTTTTTGCGATACCATATTTTGTATACCTATGATAGGTCTCGGGGCTTGTTCATCGGGTTTCACCTTCATTTTTCTCAAAATCAGTTTTTTCACTTACTATTAGTATAGACCTCCTCAAGTGAGGAGCCTCAGAAGGCAAATAGCCTTAGAAGGCAAATACTAATGCTGTTATTATTATTATACTGATTAAAGTAGCATGAGTCCACTACCTTGTGTGCGTCGGTGGTAGCTGGACGCTTCAGGCAAGTTCAAAGGCTTCCCTAGGTCTTGGCGCGGACAACATTAGAAACTCGCATCCGCTCGAAAATATATACATCAAAAACCATCTTGCGACGAACGCTCCGATACGCACAAGAGCACGCAAAGCATACGATTCCGCTTGTAGAGTCGGAGGGCACAATCCAGTACGTCTTCGCCTACGTATCCACGAAGAAAAACAAGAATTGTATACTTCGGCAGCACGGTGCGGGTGCTCGGGGTGCCGTGATCAGTTCTTACCGTGGGTGTATCCCTCGTTCGCGATTAAATCCCTATCCAAACCAAACGGTTACCCGTCTCCAATGACCTATCTACACCTGCATCTCTTTTGATGCTCTTCGTTGGGTTCAGCCAAATGTCAGCGCGCCCCTCTCGTAAATTGGCTAGTGTTGAGAGGCGCTTACAAAACTGAAACCCCCGAATGTATCCCACCAAAGGTTCTCTCCGGTGTTTACAGTAGCGTAGCTGTAGCGCAGACATCAAGAGTTGCACGTCGTCCGAACACGAACAACCATGACCAGGAACAGTTTTTATGAGATTGTTCTTTGCGTGTCGTATGTATGCGTGCTTGGCATGGCGTCCTCCCCCCAGTAGGTTCAAAGGCGTCGGTGGGAGAGGGTATGCATCGCACGTACTCGCGGCGAGTCTCTTCAAGCCTAGACGACCAACCAAGTCGGAAGAACCGCACCCGGACACTACCCATGCCCGAGAAAGCTCTATTCCACGCAGCAAGGCGAATTAGTACTCCAACTGCTACAGGTGCTCGTAAAATCTGACGTTTGGCTTCGACCAGAGATTCCATCATGAGTCCATTCTGTGTTGTGGTAAACTGCTATGTTGGAGCCATCCCACGGAAGGGGTTGCACTTCGTGGGCCAAACGTTTCTGCCAGGTTGAGCTCCTCAAGGGAGGAAATACCGCTTGGTATGATAACTTTACGAGTATATTTGTTTCGGAACTAGAATAGTGCATATAAATGTTGGTCGGGTTGCGTGAACGAATGTCTTCGAAGTCCTGTGTCGGGTGGGATGACCGTTGAGCTCATCATGTTAGGGGCTCAGAAACCTGCTTCAGCTGCGCCCCTACCGTGAGATGGCTCATTGTCAATATAGAAATCGCCTGTACCTCATAGCATATTAGATATCCAGAACTCGCGCGTACGTCGTTTGGTCAAGACGGAGAAGGCTTTGGAAGTGCTGAGCAGACTGCGCGACAAATCACTCAGGCAAGAAGGAGCGAAGGTACCCACAGGCAGGGTACGTTTGGGATCAAGACGGCCATCGCTTTGAAATATACCAGCAAACACACGCAAGGCATAGCCTAGGTTGTTATTCCATGGCCTCTAGCAACTATGACCCGAGAGGTTCACGCCGCCGCTCTACGTTCAAAACGAGTTCAGCCCCCGCTATAGGCGAAAACACTTGGACTTGCTGTCGACTATCAGTATGAATAGGAACCTTTTTTTAGAATTTGAATGGAGCAAAGTCTTGGAGACGCCGATATAAGGGGAAGGAGGGCGTGCCGCAAAAATGAAGGTTCAGACAACGGCGTGCTTGAAACTAACATTGGGCGCATTGAGTTTAGGTGGGAGAAATATCTCAACCTAGGTATTGACAGGCCCGGCCCTACAAGCTGTTGCTGTGGAGGGGGGGAGGCGTATGCAACGTTATGGTCCGCAGTGCTATCATAGGTGCCGCTGTAAGCCAAGGTCAATGGAGCCCACTGAAAGCTAAATGGCCATAGTTTCCACTATAAGCTAAGGCTGAACTTGAGGGGTCGAATGTTGTTTGCTGTCAAGCTCGAGGTAGCTGCCTGATCGGAAAATCAGTTTGGGACGTGCGAAGCCTAGGACCCCATGACCCCTTACCGATGGATGTAATGGTGTGTGCGAGACCTTGGGTGTTGGTTCATCCAGGCAGCTGCTGTTGCTCGGTGACCTGTTGTGCGAGCGAATTAACGGGGTAACAGCCGAGTTAAGACCCCAATTCTCCGAGTCGAAGGATTCAGCAGAAAAACTGGACATTTTCATCCAAAGCAACAAAACCATAAACCCGCATGCCTTGGGTTCAACAGAGGGCGAGGGTAGTTTTACCAGTGCGATAACAGTATAGCGTGCTCGTACTGTACCATGTCAAAATTGTCACAAATGGAGTTAAGTGCAGGTTGAACATGCTGTTGCTTTACGAGTACTATGTGTGCATTGATGCTGCCGCCGCCGGAGTATAAGTATTGATATGAAGAGTAGTGTTGGATATCGGAACGAAAACAGGTTACGATCCGATACGGGAATAAGTAACTGATACAAGTTTCCCCTTCGGAGGCGGGGTGACACAAGGCTGATAATTTTGAATAACGTTTTTTTAGTGGAAGTAGTAGCGTAGAACATACTTGCATGGAGTGTTAGGAAGATGATCTCTGTACGTATTGATTGGCGGTTGGACGATGGAGGCGGCACAACGTCGCGTGTGCGTGCGAAAACACA
>JBBMKB010088151.1:0-11591 GCA_037833945.1 Alaria marginata
ACAGTTTTTTGTCCCCGTTTTACACCACGTGCCCTCCTCGCGATGCTGGTCCGGTCAGCCATCCCGTATCTCAGAATGGGTGTATACCACATTCAGTTTTGTGGGCAGGTATGTGTGATACACGTACTCGATAATAACGATATTTTAAAGCCACAGGACAAACTCAGTAACATGAAGAAGTCGTTGGGTCCAGAACGTAACCTTTGTAACATCTTTGTATGAGATTGTATGAGGCGTACTCGTTTATACTACGTGATGGGACTGCAAAGCTAGAAATGAATTAAAAAACATATGGTACCGACTAAGAGTCGAGTATATCAAAAACGTGTACCATGTCAGTTTTATGAGCTTGTTATATGGTAGAAAATCGTACGTACAATAGCAGCAGAGATATTACAGATTAACAAACTATGGAGAGGCCGCCGGGTCCTTCCCACCGTTTGGCTCAATACGGGCTCTCGCACGCCGTTCCGCGAATTTCATCCCGGTCCACCACAGAACTTCATTTTTCCCACTCAATAAAAACCAATATATCCGATATCTCTCGTTCCTCGCTCTTACTGAGTTGACATCTCCGATGATTTTTCCCCTTTAGCATTCCTATTTCCACATGTATTATGATTTTGGCAACTTTCGATTATAACATCGCAGCCTTCTAACCGGTGCTAATGGAAAGGCGATAGTTTAACCAAAAAAGTCTTCTAGTGGTGATGGTGATGCTGCAACATCACTGCCGTCCACATCCCACCAGCCAGGCTCGCGCCTGTTTCTCGGATAATATGCACCATCATCAGACTATCAGTTAATATAACGCCATGTGCAGCGGCATATACCTGGTGTCGTGTATCTGCTGTGGTATACTGTATCCCCGGTGGGTATAATATGTATGTACCGGCAGTGTAATGGTTTATACCTGTAACTTTCATGAATGGGTAGGCATAGGCTCTCACACGCCGTTCCGCGAATTTCATCCCGGTCCACCACAAATCTTCATTTTTTCCCACTCAACAAAAAACGCGTCCCTCGCTCTTACTATATAGTATGCTCACGTTGTAGAGACAAGCTATCACACATGATATATAGTTGAAGAGTAAACTTCACTGTCTATTTCAGTGAAGTAGTAACCTATCACCCAGCTCCCCATTCGACACAAACCCCACAGCTACCCACAGCGCCATCCTACAGCCTATCTCCTCTCCCACACCACCTTTCTGGAATGGGTTCCTGGAATGATATGTGTACCGTGGCTATCTTTTGTTTGGGTCGTGGGTAGATTACGTACCCGTTCACTTTGTCGTTTATCATGGACTACAGTACGCGACAACAGTTAAGAGTCTCCTATTTTGGCTAAGGCTAGCGGCTTGCAGTGATGTCAACGTTGAGCACAGGTTCTTAAAGGCTATCCTGTACCAGTACGATTTAGAGTGGCGTACTCGCTGAGCACAAGTACTTAGCTCTAAATTCTTCAAACATATGAAAACTCAGATTCAATACGGGCTCTCGCACGCCGTTCCGCGAATTTCATCCCGGTCCACCACAGAGCTTCATTTTTCCCCCATCAATGAAAACAATCTATCCGTTACCTCTCGTTCGTCGCACTTACTGAGTTATCATCTCCGAGGATTTCATAACTATCAAAGTGTTAACACATGACGCGTACTGTATGCATTGAGCATGGGGTAACCCTTTTGAGGCCCGGTCACATCGACCAAAACCATGAGATTTGCGATATTATCAACCGTCCAGGAAGAGCCTGCAGCAGTACGAGTATCAGAATGCCGTGAATGTGTCGTATACCTCCTACCGTTGCGCTTTGAACACACATTCTGGCCGGCGTCCCCGGCTGCTTCGTGTGACCGATTCTAGAATCGTCAATAGATTTCGTCGATTTTCCTCTCTGAAGCCCCAAAGGGGTGAAGCGGGTCGTTGGAATGGTGTTGAGTCGTGGTGACTGTTATGATTAATATAGGCGTGGGTTCTTTAATCGCTTCTGGTTTGTTTTGAATGAAATTGGGGCGTGGTGACCGTTGTGTTTAGTATGGCCATGGGTTATTTAATCGCTGTTGGATTGTTTTGGGTTCTGAGCGCGCGATGCCGGTTACCCTTGGTTTGATAAAAGGTTCGGTTTTTTGTGTTGAGTTGTTGGTTTTTCTTGGGGCGTTGCCTTCTATAGAACGGTGCGGGATTCCCTTGAAATGGTGTGCTATATATATTGGTTGGGTTCTTAGGGTTGACACTCCCTTTTCGGGCGGGTTGTTGGAATATGGAAGCCTCCACGGAAGTAGTTGAAACTTCTATGGAAACACTTTCCATGGGTTCATGAAACTCCCATGGAAGTAGATAGAAGTTTCCATGAAAGATTCGCTACTTTTATGAACGTACCTGGGAGCTTTCGTGGGAAGTTCCGCCCACGGAAGCTCCACGTGAAATTCCAGTGGAAAATCCACGGAAGCTTCCACTGCTTCCACCGAAACTTCCGCGAAAGTCCGAACACTTCGGAAGCTTCCACTACTGCCATGCAAGTTTCTACTAATCCCACGGAAGCTACGACCATGAAAGCTTCTATTTACTTTCATGGAGGTGGGATTCCTCGTTACAGCAATGGAAGCTTCCATCTACTTCCATGGAAGTGAAACACTCCTAAAAGGGGTACATGGCAGCCTCCATGGAAATAATGGAAGCTTCCATTGGAGGATGAAGTATGGTTCCATGTTTACTTCAAAACTTGTATTTTCGAGCTTGCCTCCCGAGGTCATTCCCCCAATATCTAATCACCGGTCTCAAAAGACCAGCACATAGTACACCTCTACAAGGCACCTCCTTTATTCTCTGAGTTTATTTGGTCTTCTTAGAGAAACCAGTTGCTCACCAGCGCCTCATCGCTGATCCCCATACCTGTGTGCGTTATGCTGTTCATCGTTGCCGCTTGTTCACTTGCACTACTAGTAGTTGCTTCGGCAGCTTCCGGTGTAAGATCTTGCACTCGTGCTCGCCGTGTGCTTTGTTCCTAATATTGCATGCATAGTTACTCTGCTTATCCTGGCATACACTCTCGGCGATACACTACTGCTCGAGAGTACACACCTGAGCACGTGGGATGTTCAAGCCCAACTTTCGCTTAACAAGTGAAACTATTCCAGACTGCCGTCCAGTTCTACCATACAGCTAAAACCCAACAGGTTATGATCCTCGATCACACCAGTTTCGAGACATGAAGAAGAAGGGGAACATAGTGTTCTGCGGTACGACGGACGCCGTTCTGACCAGCATCAGAAGTAGATCTCCAATCATGACTGCTGTATGAGTACAAGCCCCGCAGGTCCGGGAGCGAGCCAACAAGAACCTCGCACGTTTGACGGTGAAACATGGAGTACAACAATATCACGACGCTCATCCGAGGCATCTCGGACTACGATCCAACGCCAGGCGAATCTCGAGAGTGGAAACCTCTTACGCGGCCTATGCTTCAGCTAGCCCGATCAGGAATGTTCGAGATTCCGGATAGTCAAAAGAGACCTTAAGAAATGTACACACCGGTACCCCATCGAAGCACCACGAATACTGCGGTGCACAGCGTGTGTTTGTGTTTTCTTCCCATTTATTCTGGGCGCCAGATGTTTGAACGCACCAGCCAGGGTCACACAGGTGGAAGGCAACCACAGACGAGTTCTCTCCACCTTTCCTCCTGTGGTTCTTGCCTTGATTTTTATCGCGAGAGGGGTGCAGCCGTCCTTTTACCTCGTCAACATTTTAAGTCGAACTTTGTTTACTCACGAATAAAGTAACGCTTTCCACGTTAATTGCGAATGTTTCACTCCCGAGAGGTTCAAACCCACAACATAGCCTTCAGGAGGTTTACGAGGTTACCAACTGAGCCACTGGGGACGCCAGTATAGAAAACGCTGACAGGAGCGGAACGGACAATATTGCTAAACAAAAAATGGCTAGGCAGAAGAACTGCGGGAAGCAGAACCCAGTTGCGGGAAGCAGAAGCCAGCCGAGCCCTTGATATTGCGGCGATGATGAATTGTCCCGGCAATCTACGCACCGACAGTTTCGCGGTGGAGATCACACACCACGCAGCTGCCAAGCAGTAGCATGTAGACTCTAGCACAGAAGAATCTGCAGCACCTCGATCTCCACTGAACGTGAAGGAGCTGACCAAGTGGGATCAAACCAACAAGACACGGTTCAGCCTTCTGTTTATCATCATAACAGCAGGCAACCTTATGTCCAAGTTCGAGTCCAAGCTTGGGAAAAGAGAGAAGGACAAGACGCCTCGTAGACACTACTCGTCAAGAGCGAACACAAATATACGCAACGTCGTCGACCGCTAATGGGAAAGCTCAACAACTCCCAAATCGAAGACGGACAAGATCCAGATGTTTTGTTTCGTTCAAGTTGATCAACTAGTAGATGCTTTGGAGGGCATGGGTATGGCCGCTTTAAAGTATTGGGTGATGTACATCATTCTATTTGGTATAACGAACGAATGCCATCTAATAAAACAGTTGCGAGCGATGAAGGACTCCATCTCACTGGATGACTTCAAAGTTCACCATGCGCAACATGTACGTCAACGGACGTCACAAATCGGGGCGCTAAATAAGAGGATCAGCAATGGCTGCCGATCGATGCAGCCAGGCGAGACCAGTCTGGACTAGCATGCCACGCCTGTGTCAAACTAGGATGTTTTCAACGGGAATGAAACAGTGCGAAGGAGACGACGCGCATACTAAACAACATCAAGCCTTTGGCCGAAAGGTCTACATCAAAGTCTTAATAGCGCTCTCTTCACAGCACAACGTCTTATAATGACGCTAAATGCAAGTCACACTCAGCTGGGAAATCGTCACAAGATTCACCAGCACAACGGACCCGAGCAGAGGGTCTCAACATCAAAGGGGCTTATTGAAATATGGACTTTGAGGTCCATACATGTCAAGTTGATGCGTTAAATAAAGAGCGAGCCTCATGCCTATTAAGCCAAATGAAAGCAGCTTCATTCCCCCAGCGCAGAAAGAGCTTGGCGGTATTCAGTATTGATTATTCAAATTTTTAGAATATGGTTTGCGTGAAAAATGCAACAATCATTAATGTTCTCGTTTCATTGCATTCGTAGAATGGCTGGAACATAAGTGCCACGGTCCGCGTACAATATGCAACAATGAACTCGCAGATCCGACATGGACATTAAACTGAAACAAACGAATATGTACTTAAACGGTACTTGAGCAAATCAATGAATGATTGGTATATACTCTCCGCAGACCAACGTCTAGCGACAAGAAAGGGATTTCAAAAATGAAAAATCATTAGGAAGTATTGGATTAATATATATAGCAGCACCGCACTTTAGTGAATTAATTAATGATTGCTACATACTGCATAGTTCACGAGCGTATACACACCACGTAACACGCGTGATCGAAGTATCTTACACGCAGCTTGCAAATATGAGTTTTTATCAGAAGTTCCTTTTTTTCGATCTCACAGCCGAATACTGTTGGATCGCCTGTGAGATCGCTTGACACGGATGAAAATAACCAGTAGCGGGAGTATGCGGAGTACTGCCAGTTTACCAGTTAGCTCCATTCTCCCAGCGCGCGTTGAGCTTGACGTTATTCAGTGCTATGTTTCTCACTACTAGAATGGCTGGAAAGCATGATCCGCGTGCAATATGCAGCAATCATTCATTCATTCGTTTCATTGAACTTCTAGAATGGCTGGAACTTATGGTCCGCGTATGATTTTCTAGAAAAGTGGCTGGATTTACGTAGCTGCTCGCCGCCCCTGCCTTGCGGGTCGTGTGATTTGTTTTCTCGTGCCCCCATAACCAGCAACAGCAGCAGTGATTGTTAGCAGCGCAGCGACACTATGCAATAAGCGAAGCGAGCAGCAGCAGCAGTTGATATTTTCGGCACGGTCAGCTGCTACTCCATACGGCTTGAAGTGTAACGCCGATCATCCGTACCGCCAAACTTACGGAAATCACGACGTTTAGTTGGAATCCACGATACAGATCGATTGTCATATTACCATGCAACACACACAGCAGTAGTAGCAAATACCGCACAGGAAGAAGCATCGCCACAGCAACGGTACGGCAGCATCACAGCAGTGACAGCAGCAGCTGATCATTTCAGCACCGACGCGTGTACAGGAGCAGCAGAAAATTATGTAGCAGCAGTGGGTAAGTGGGGTCTTGTGCCTTGCGCAGTGGTGCTTTTCATCCGTACACCTATGAAATTGGTGCACATACATGCACACCCAGCAATACCCCGCACTCGACGTAGAATGGTGACAACAGTCAGAATGTTGACAGCCTAGAAGATTACTTATGTTATACTCCGTCTGTTGATAGCTGTTGACATTTGTCGGACTGTTCGGTGATGTTGTTGACAGCTGGTGACATGTGTCGGACTGTTTGTTGATGTTGTTGAAAGCTGTCGACATGTGTCGGGCTGTTCAGTAGTACTTTGAACGCAATCTTAAAGCATGCGTCATTAAAAAAACAATTAAGTGAACGATAGCCCACAGAAACTTGGCGGAAGCATCGAGTTTTCTACGCATTAATAACGTTGTTTACACAACTAACCATGAATACGTAGGCGCTACTCGGCGATTCGTTCAACCCTACGTGCCGTGATTGCAGCAAAAACCCTGGTCCGCATTCAACTGGTCGCTGCTACAGTATTCGGACATTCAATTATTCGTTTGATACTGTATGCAGTATACATATTTACGCACGCGTCGTTTATATTTGGCGGTCGGCTTCCTTGTGAACTTCTCCATCCTGAATTTCATTGTTACATATATTTGATACTGCACGCTTATCTACATTGTTTGGTCGTCCTCTGGGGATCTCACAAATTCCCACACATCTTCACCAGGTCCCATAAGACACGATGTACGATCATTTACGTATTAGCATATTCGCCTCTTATATGCCTGGCATTATATCTGCCGTATTGCTCGATTTCCAAAAGATTATACAATATAACTTCCTCCACGTACAATTTGCAAGGTCCCCATTTCGTCTCATGAGAAAGTTACCCTGGGAGCATCTTCCTGTCTTTGCACCAACAAAACACATTATCATAATTGTCGGGTGTCAAACACCATGCATGGATGGTGTATGTGGTGATATAATATAATAGAAAACAAACGACATACATTCAACCTCAACAAACCCTTCCATAGGAAAATGGTCTTGGGATCGCTTTCGTTGATAAGCGATGCGCGTTAGCGCAGAAAGCTTATATAAAAACAGAAAGCACGTCTGTCTGTCTGTCTGTCTGTCTGTCTGTCTGTCTGTCTGTCTGTTTGTCTGCCATCATGGTCTCGCCACTCAGAGCGTTTCAGCCCCTTCTTGCCGTATGCGTAAGGAGGGCTGGTGGCACAACCAGCAGGACACCGGGTCTCGTGCCACGCCGAGCCGTGGCCGTCGTGGCGTGCTGAGCATTCCTGATAATCGTGAGGTAGTGCTGACAGCCATTAGGCCAGCCTTGCTGCTTTATTGCAATTTTGAATTACGATTGTGGCCGCTGATTGGCCTATCAAAACCCTGCCAGACCCCGCTGGCTCTTTTCTTGAAGGTTGGTGCTGAACAGGAATCTCCAAGCCATAGACGGGGAGGATAGGGTCACATCCCCGGTTCAGGGATTCCTCTACACCTCTATAACTCCCACCAACCGGGGACTAAAACGGCGACCCCCCGGGTCGACACCGCCCCGCACGGTGTCAAAATTCAAGCCTCACCGGCTGATCGCTGGTAGGCTATGGCTCGTGGAGCCAGCGGCGCCCAAGGAGGATAGAGTCTCGTCTGCGGATAAGAAACACTTACAAATATCTACAACTCCAACAACCCGGGGACGAAAACGGTCATCTCTCGGGCCGATACCGCCCCTCACAGTGTGGAAACCCCACTCCAATTGGCTGATCACTGATTCGCTGGGGTTTTTATAGCCGAGCGCGGGGAGAGTTACCGCTAGGGACAACGTCGAGGTCCCCCCGCACCCGGGGAGGATAAGGTCCCATCCCCAGATCATAAATCTTTCCATAGATCTACACCTCCAACAGCCCGGGAACAAAACGGTCATATCCCGGGTCGATACCGCCCCGCACGGTGTGGAAACCCCATCCTTATCGACTGATCGCTGATGGACTAGGGCTCACAGAGCCCCCTCGCTGATAGAGTGGCCCCTTGGGACAACGTCGAAATCCCGCCGCACCCGGGGACGATAAGGTTCCGTCCCGTGGTCAGACATACTTTCATTCATTCTCCTACAACTCCAACAACCCGGGGACAAAAACGGTGATCCTCGGGTCGGTACCGCCCGGCATGGTGTAAAAACTCCACTGCCATCCGCTAAGTACTGATTGGCTGGGGCTCATGGGGCTAGCGCGCGGCGAGAGTTGCCCCTGGGGAAAAAGTCGAGGTTCCACCGCACACGGGGACAATACAATATGATCCCCGGATCAGAAGATCTTTCATACATGAGTAATTCCAACAACTTCCGGACGAAGCGCCGAACCCCCGCGTCGATACCGCCTGCACGGCGTGGAAATCTCACCACCACCGGCTCATCGCACATTGGCTGAGTGTCATAGAACCAGCGCGCGGGGAGAGTTGCCCTTGCCCCAACGCTGGGGTCCCGCGGCACGCGGGAAACATAGAATATCATATCCGGAACATAAATCCTTCCAGCCATGTACAACGCCAACCGCCCGGAGACGAAAACGTCGATCCCCCGGGTCGATACCACCCTGCACGGTGCGGAAACCTCACCCCCATCCTCATTGCTGATTGGCTGGGGCTCATAAATCCAGCGCGCTGCAAGCGTTTCCCTTCGGGACAACGTCGAGGTTTCACCGCCCCTGGCGGAGGATATATCCTATCCCCGGATCAGCATTCCTTCCATTCATATACGACTCAAGTGACCCTGCGACGAAAACGGTGATCCCCAGGTCGATACCGCCCGGCATGGTGTGGGAACCCCACCGCCACCGGCTGATTGCTGATTGGTTGTGCATCATGGAGCTAGCGCGCGACGAGAGTTGCCCCTCCGGAAAACGTCGAGGTTCCCCCGAACACGGGGACGATGAAACGTCATCCGCGGGTCAGAAATCCTTCCATACAGTAATAATCCCAACAGCTCCCGGACGAAAACGGCGACCCCCCGCGTCGATAGCGCCCCGCACGGTGTGGAAACCCCACCCACATCGGCTGATTGGTAGCCGTCGTACGTTAGACTTGCGCACTGGTGACTAATACGTAGCAGTAAGTAGTAGTTTATACTGCGAGTTTTAGTAGTATAGTAGTGGTAGCATCGATACTAGCAGTACGAATGTTTCTGCGTAGGGGAGTACTATTGCACACGTGTTCTATTAATAGTATGCCCTACCCGAATGCCACTATGGGCAAGACAGGTCTAGCACCACGGGCGGAGCCGCGCCTGTACCGCTAGTAACCTAAATAAATGATGCAGGTCTAACCGCGGGTATGTATATCTTGCTTCTTTCTTTAGCACACATAGCATGGGCATCATCGCTTCAATCTCTCACAGCTTTAAGGACGGTGGAAAATAAACTGGTGGCAAGCACGCTATGCATGCAAAAAGCTTGCCATATGCAAGATCTACTGCGCGAGCTCAAGCTCAACGGAAATAAATAAAATTGGCCTCGAAAAAAACTCAACTGGAGCACTACCAGTCGTCTCGACGAACGGATATTCAGCAAGAACTAAACACCTAAAGCTACGCAATTTTACCGAACTACAGTATACGAATAATTCAGTGATAATGAGGTGGTGCCATTTAGGGGGTGTAGGGTGGTATCGAGAATGTCGAGGGAGCCCCACCACGACACGGCGAGGGCGCGTTCGAGGCCGCCCTCTGCACAGTCGAGGCCGACCAGGCTGGCGAGCGCGGTGACGAAGTAGCAGACAGAGAGGTGGGCCTCATGTCGAGGGGACTCGAAACAATTGTCAAGTATACGTCTAAAAAAACCTGAGGAGCGTTCAGGGCACAGGGCGTGAAACATTGGTCATATAACTACGTACTAATGGTGGATGTGTAGTTGTTTTTAGGTCATTTTAATCTGCCTCCAGCTCAAACTCATAAGAGCTTGCCCTCACCGTCCTTCTGCTTTCTGGACAAGTCACGGTCACAGGTGCCTTTCCCACTCCACCCCCGGTATTGGCCTTCATTGTTATCGCGCATATGGTTCAGCTTTCGTGCCGCTCATCGATTTTGATAACTTTTTTTCCAACTCGCGCTTTCGCACATATACAAAATGAGTTCAAAAACGTTCGCTGTGAATTCGACCACATGAGTGGTCGATACTCTCAGCTTTGCAAGCTGCGTGATACTACTGCACGTCGGCCGGGTGCGTACCGCATACCTCGAAAAACTTACCGCCAGTTGTTATAAATGTATACCTGGTATAGTCTATATGTATTTCACAGGGTGTAATTAAGCATCCAATTACCTGGTAATAAGTTACTTATATAGTCAATATTACAGTAGTACGTTTTCTTTTCTTTTTTGTTTCATCCTCCAGCGGATGGGGAAACATGAAGCTTAAGCTCTCACCACACTTCCACGTATTTTCACACATACCGTGTGTCAATGAAACTCAATTGTACTGACAACCCAGGGCTAGCGGGCGCATCGTTCAGTTCTCGTGATAGTGACAGCGTGAGTTGTCCCTACAGACGAGTGCCGTTACTACTACCGCAGCGCAAGCTGCCGTGGTATACGGACGCGTGATGAGTATGTCGACCCGACTTGATCCCTGGGGATCAGGTGCGGTGGGGATAGCCACCCGGGAGGTCATCTGGTGGTGTTTGTTTTGTTCGGTGGGTATAAGGGGGGTTAATTGATAATTTAATAGTCTCGGGTTCAGGGAGTCCTTTGTCATATCATACGTCAGCCGTGAGGTCGGCCAATGGCATTGTCGACGCTCAGTTGTTCAAGCTGCGTGATATGATAGGATACGATATGACATGATGTATCGGCGACAGAAAAACATCAAACCGACTCAGAAAAAGACGTGTGCACGAATTACACCAACCGAGATTCGAACCCCAGCGCAGCTGCCAGCAGTGACAGTCCACCCACCTCCACAACACATAGTCTCCCTGGTACATACTCCTGCTGTAATGATTAACCTCTTTCGTTTTTCTCTCTGTTCTCACTTACTTGTATGTTTTCCTGTTTTCTTTTTCCCGACCCCACAGGAGACGATCGACGAAATTTACAAGAGGCTCGGCGATAACGGGACGGCGCTCATTAGGCGGGTTAACAGGAAGATCCGATCCTTTGGATATGCGCCGGGATCCAAGATGCTGACCAACGCTGTGCTCCTCCACGACGGTGTCAT
Organism: Alaria marginata; assembly: GCA_037833945.1. Lineage (NCBI taxonomy): Eukaryota > Phaeophyceae > Laminariales > Alariaceae > Alaria > Alaria marginata. The sequence continues at coordinate 11,386 of JBBMKB010088151.1, forward strand.
CAGAAGGCGTGCCATGATCCGAGGGTATAAGCAGAAGTTGACGAACCTCTTCTTGGACGACAACCCAAAGAGATGGCTCCAGGGGTCGTCGTTGTTGGTGAGTCGGTCTTATCATTGATGATGATTATTATTATTACTATTATTATTATTATTATTATTATTATTATTATTATTATTATTATTATTATTATTATTATTATTATTAT
>JBBMKB010088162.1:0-11591 GCA_037833945.1 Alaria marginata
GCAGCAGCCGCGCTACCTTAGTGTTCAGGTTTTGTTTTAAAGTGGCAGTGCTTGTGCAACCGGTCCCCTCTGCGCTTGATGTGGTCGAAGCCAACGCATCCCGCACGATCAAGTACCTGTAAGAACGATGTCATCACACTATTCGGCACGCGAGTGCGCGCTGCCATGGCAATGGTGTGGTCGCGCGAAGATAAACCAAACAGGAGGAGGCAGGGGATCAGCAATCCGTGCGCAGAAGGAGAACATATCGAAACAAAATAGCGAGTACATCATCGAACACGCGAACTACTATAGCTTGGCCTGCCGCCTGGGTACGATATTTTCCTGAAATGCACCGTAGGAACGTACCGCACGCCCTTGCCTTTCCGACCGACTGGCGGTGTACGGTGTACTGTTCTCCAATCACATATTGCTGTGGATGGAAATATTGACTCTTCGGGACCACAGATCTAGCCACCGAACATGCGACCAGAGGACCTTGTCTTTTGTTCGCCTTCTATATGGGGACGGCGTGCACAGGGTAGGAGTATCACCATATCGTCATGATGCGGGCATACCGTGTAAACCAATATGCTGCACCTCGAGCGCGCACCGTATACAACGAAGAACCCCACCAGCCCGGGCTTATTTGCGTGGTCGATACTGTATATATTTGACATTTTTAGTTCGGCGCTTTTTCCTCAAGGAGAGTAGTTTTTATGAACTACGTTATATATGTATGCTTCCAGTGACACACTCCCACCTGAGCCTGTGGCGACAGGATGCCGCTTGCGGAGTGCCGCGGTGGCACGTCCCGCGTAAAGTCTATATCAGGCACACGCCTAAATGACAGCCCTGTGATGGCTGCGCATTTCGAGTGAAGTTCCGCAGAAGAAGCCAGATCCAGTAAAAATGTGTCAGAGTCGGAAACCCCGTGGTGCGTGTAGTGGAATATCGCATAGGCGTGTTGTATGCCATGTATAGGCATAAGTACGCAGATGTTCCGGCCCATGCCCTGGTCGTGCCTCAGCTACGATAGAGCGATATAAGTAACTTCTAGTATACCCTGTAGCACTTTTGGGAAGAGCGTGGGGCTTGACGGCGGGTAGGCGCTTTGTGGGAAAACGTGTCAACAGCAGTGTTTGCCGCAAAATCCTGTCACAGTGATCAACTCGAATCCGGCCCGACTCCCTTCATTTCGAACAATGCCTTGAACACCAGGGATCGGACTACCCCCTCGGCTTGGCGTCCGGCCTGGGACGGCTTGACATGGTCCGGCTTCTCCTCGCCCACGGTGCTGAAGTAGGTCCGCGCTCGCAACTCGGATACACAGCTCTCCAAACAGCGTGCATCAGACAGAACTTGTCCATCGTCGAGGAGCTGCTTACAGCCGGCGCCAACTATAATGAGAGATGTAAGGACGGCCACAGCGCGTTGGGATTGATGGCACATGATGGTAGCGTGGAGGTGAGCGAACAATATATTTTTGGGCTGGGTTAAGGAGGTGACAGCTCGCGCTACGTAGACATCCAAATCTTGCCGTAAAGGCCATTCAAAACGAACACAAATATTGTCAAGAATCGTGACAAAAATCCGTGACATTTCCGCGAATCGTGAAAATTTGTCAAGAAATTGGACTTAAACACCGTTCGATATTTTCCTCGAGAATTGATGTCACATGATTCTTGACAAAAAATACGTGTTATGGCGTTTGAAAACGTGACACTTCAGACTTCAAAATGTCGCCGATTCCGACAAGTTGTCGAACCAACGGGGCGGCGTGGCTTCGATTCCACCGAGAGAGGTTTGAGCTCGCGGGGGGCATCATCACGATTGACGAACCCCGCCGCAACAACGGTGCTCATTGAGTACTGGCATAAAGTATCCGAGGCATCCACTCCGGGTGCAACTCGTTACGGACGCAGGCAACTATGCAGCGTTCTCACAAGACACTCGATGCCAAACCAACTAGAGGTCAAGATAGATGCTTGAAGAAATTTCTAAGGGTGCAAAGTGGCCTGCAGGAACGATAGCAAACTACTTAAAAATAAGCTCAGTGGCAGAAACGTACAGGGACAACGTGTATAGGTGTGATATCATGCCGCAAAAGAAAGGTCTTATTGATCCCATTCTTTATTCGGATCAAACCGAGACGACGAATTGTTACCACAGTAACGTTGGAACCATAAGGCAGGAACGCACAAATTGTGTCTCCGGAGTCGGAAAAAGCCTCCTTGTTGTATACACTCGGATAGAGAGTGGAGTGGCAGTAATTTCATCGTAATCGACCATAAACATCACGAAAAAAGTGTGAAGCGGTTAGGAATACAGATCATCCCGCCCGCCCTTCGTTGTGCACTGGCCACGCCGACAACGGTATCATTTGTTTTTTGGGGTGTCTACCTTCTTTGAGGAGGTGCGGCGTTGATAACCAGTGAATCAACGCGGAAGTAGTCACGCTGAATGAGATGTTCCGGCTGGTCGCGGTGTCAAAAGGCGTAATCGATCCCAACCTATATACGAATCAATATAACAACAGGAACCGTGACATGTTGTCAGGATGCGTGTTTAGTTGCGCTCGTCAGGAACGACTCTAACATCAACTGCTGGCGCTATATGCGGCTCATGACGCTGTCGGTATTTTATCAACAGAGACAAAGTCTACTCGTGCATTGTGTTCCTCGTTAACGGGGCTTGTAGTAAACTCGCATTGGGTCATCGCCAGCAGGCCTGCGGTGAGCTGGCCACATCTCCACATCAAACAAACTTCGCTGCAGCCCAAACACTCAAAGCACCCGGTGTGTGTTGAGGGCGCTCCAGCGGTATTGTACAGCATGCAGCAGCTTTCGTAGAGAATTGGGTAGATTAAAAGCCGAGTAAATTAGTATATTACGGAAGACAACGTCCAAGCTGTCTGCACTGACGATTCCGTATCCAAGCACACAGCCTCAAAATACAGTACAAAATAATACGAAGTACGATGCTTTTTTTACACTACACTTCCTGATTCTTAGTCCTGGAGAAATGCTAGTCCAACGTGTGTGGTTGCGTGAACTATGAGTTTAAAGAAAGAACGACAATCCTCTCAACGTGATCACGAAAATCACATGAAGGGTCAACGTACCCGCCACAAAAAACGCAAAACGAAGAAGCCACGCTGGACAGTAAGAATCGGCACCCAAATATAAATGAGTTAACCTGGACCTAAAAATTGACAAAGTTGCATTTCGAATATCGGCCGCAACGCAGACTTTGAAGATGCTCATCTGTGCGGGGGCGTCGCTTGAAGTGAGAGACAATGCAGGGTGGGCGGCCATCCACGAAGCTGCCAGCCTGGGCCATGTGTCGGCCCTAAAGGAGCTAGTTTTGGCAGGGTCGAGTCACGCGTGGCGTACCAACATGCTTCGCACGCCGCTCGCCCTAGCGTGCATTGATGGGCATTCGGGGTGCGTCCACTACCTCCTCAATAAGTGCGGCGCTGATCCCGGTGTAGTAGACGCCGGTGGGACCCCTCTACTCGGAATGGCCGTAGAAAGCGGTCACATTGCTGTGGTCGAAGCTCTGATGAGGTTTGACGATCGCCAGCTCGGGCCCACTGCTTACTCAGACGCACTCTGCCGCGCTGTTTGGTCTGGGGCCGATAGTATACTGAAGGTGTTACTCAGCGCCGACGGACGTATGCATGTCAATGACATCGCAACAAACACCGGTGAAAGTCCGTTGCACTATTCTGTGGGAAGCTGCAACCCTATCGCGACGTCTATGCTTCTGGGGGCGGGTGCGGACGAAAACGCCGTGGACCACAACGGGCAAGTCCCGCTCGACGTCATTGACATCTTCAATCACCCTCCCATCATCGCCCACTTCATAGCGAAAGGCTTAAAGCCTTCTTCACGAGGGTTAGTAGGGCAGCGGCGGGTAAGGCTCATGCTGAAGCAAGCCCCCGCATACCGTGCGCGGTCGTGGCAGTGGCCGAATGCGTCGCCGGCATGCGCTCTTTCGCTCACTACCACGCCTGAAACTAACCCCGCCGAAGCAGCAGACGGAGAAACAAGAGAGACAAAACCGAAGGGTCAGGTCGAACCGGCGGAGATGAGCCCCGAGGACCTCGAAGATGCTGCTTGCGATATCGCGATGGCAGCGATGACGACAAACGCCATGCTGCAGAAGATCGGCGAGCGGGTGTTTCGTCGACCACCCATCACCCTCGGCGGGTCGACGATGGACGGTCACCCGATGGTGTTATCGTGTCTGATCAGGTACGTAACGTATATTGCTGGAGCGGGCCCACCATTGTTCGAGGTCGGCGAACCGTTTGTAATGTGGAACGAGGTATGATGTCTACGCAGATGCGATTGCCGTGACAGGAACCGGGCACGAATGCCAGGGATTTTGGAAGCGTTGTCCTATGGTGTCTGTAAGCCGTGCGACACTGTATCGGAGTGGTTAGCACCCTCCATGCGACCTTGTTTCAACACTCAAGCACAATGTTAGGATGTGCCAGCCTGACTTTGTTACCGACCGGGACAGTTGGTTGGTGAGGGTAAGGGAAACGTTTTTGACAGGTTCTATATTTCTATCGCACCTGTTGCCGCTTACAGCAAGATGCCTTTCTCCTTCGTTCAGAGGGCCACTCATTCCGCGTTTTGATCGCCACAGCCACTTTTTAGAGCATTTTGTTGTGCTTCTTTAATTTTCTTTTATTAGATCAGCAGAAACATTTTTTTTTGTGCGAAGCAGATCTCCTTCCTCGCTTCTAGAGTGCCGCTCACTCGGCGTCGCAATCACATTAAACCACGGTTGACATAAGTGTGATGTGCTCGTTTGTTTCGCTTTGAATATTCCAACAGATGCAAAACATGTTTTGCCAATAATCAGCAGATGTGAGGCCGTATCACTCACAGCCGAAGACTCGACTTGCACCCACTCCCTTACTCTTGGGAATGCGCTACACCACCAACACCCGGTTGCACAAAAGTCAAGCGTTGCCGTAAGGTTTCCCTCTTGGACCCCTCACGACGCGCCACTGGCGGAAGGTACCAACCCATCTCGCGCGTGTCTTTTTCACCCCTCCACAGATACGCACAAAAACGTTGACGCCGTCAAGAAATCAGAGATGGAGGACGGGGACCTGCTGTGCATCAAACCACAGAGCTCGCGCGTGTGCTGCGTGATCCAGATCACGCTGATCTCGTATGCCTGTATCTGCGAGTAGACCCGAGGGGTTCCGAACGCAATATTCGCGGGCGGGGTTGTGTTAGATCTATAGGGGTGCCGCACGTTTGCCGTGAGTGACAGAAAAAGCCCTTGACCCATCGGTAAGGGTTTTCTTTGCGTTCTCTGGCTCAAGCAGACACGGCGGCGTCGACGTTGCGGTGACCTGGTATGGCGTGATGTTGGTGGGAGTCGTGTCAGTGTTCATAACAAAACATACGCTTGCTACGATAGAGGTTGCAGTATGTGGCCGAACTATATCTCGCAAGCGGGACTTCTTAGCTGAAGAGGCACGCAGTTGTTTTCATTCCGTGTGTATTTTTCTGTATTGCTCCCCCCCGTACAGCAGTTGATTCGATGGGGTGCCGGGTTTAGCTTCAAAGTTTGTTTCAAAGTCCGGGTTTCTAGTTGAAGTGTTGGACTCCGTGAGTCAGAGCGGAGCCTCAGGTAAATATGGGTGGTGCTACTACTAAACCCTAAACCCTGTCGTATAATCCCTGCGGCACCACGGCCCTTGGTGCTGTCACATTTCGTAGAAGTCAGTAACTGTCATCGTTTTCTTTGGGGATGCGTCTTCATTTCTTAGGCCAGCCTCAGGTGCCAGTGAGTGTGCTGAGAGACTCCACCTCACGTGTGTCGGGTTTTTGGTCTTGCTGTTTAGCCTTGCACATAGCTGGATCGAACAAGTCAGCCCGACGCGTGTCTACGTGTTCGACGCGCACTGGCTTGACGTCCATTCATCCCCGACGGGCAAAGCGCATAATCCATCAACCGTAGACGCAATGTCACCTGTTTCTCGTACCATACATTGCCATACCATACATAATAGGTGCGGGTAAACATTTTCTCGGCTTCGGTCCTTTCAACCACAAGGCTGCGATTGTGCCTTTTCAATTCCTTTGTTTTTTCGTGCACATCAGTAGCACTCGTCAGTATACCCACATGTCTGTACCAGCCCTCCTCGCGTTTTAGGGTAGAATACATAAGTTGTTGTGGCTGGATGCGATCGTACTTTGGTTATTACACTTCTGATTTCGGTTTTTCATCCACCGCTATGCCGAAGTCTCCCGAGGTCGAGTGTTTAACCTCGCAACAAGAAAGGAGGTTGATTTCGTGAAATCAAGTCCAGCCGCTCCGTTTGGATTAAACTGTTCACAGGCTAAGCATTCGAGAGCGCGATTTTTTAACCATTCAATGCAAATTGGCGAGGAGTGGGAATAACGCACAACTCCCTTCTCGATGATAATAGAGGTGCACGCCGGCATGAAAACGGGTTGGTACCTGTGACCACGACTTGTCCAGTAGGTCGCAGAGGCATTACAGTACCTCCCACGAGTTGAGCTGGACAAAAACTAAAAGTAAATGATAAAGGAACAAAATCATCATCGAATTGTTGTACGCCCTCTCGTCTACGTGGAGATAAACTATGTACATCAGTGTTGACTTGTGACGTGCTCAACATGTAGACGCCGTCGCTATTGATTTTAAACCAGACACATATGTGCTGGTGCATATAGCCAACATTCTTCGGACACCTGCCGTGACCCAGCCTGCCTGTTATGCTACTGCCTAACATGTGCAGGAAAGGCCTACGAAACAGAGAAAAAAAAGCCGTACTCGGGCCTCCGTCGCTGCGTCACGTGTTTGTGACTTTGGAGCCCTGCTACGTATATACGACAGGTGTAGCAACTGTTTGGCAGAAAGTGTTTCTGAATGACAGGGCTCCCTGACGCAAAAATCGTTTGAATTAACTCTCTAGTTTTGCTATGTTTTTCGTCGTACACCTATACCATGGGATTGTCCAACGAGCAACACTTTGGTGCTTTTCTGAGTTCTGCTTTTGGTGGGGTGACGAGCTTTCGTGTGATAATTTGTAGACAGTATAATTGGGTTTTACGATATAGGTCGCATTTTTTTGTTTTTTTGCTGCTCAATGACGGGGCTCCTTAACCCAAAATCGTCGAAAGCTACTTGTTTTTCAGAAATATTGTTTTGTACATCGGGTTGCACTTTCAGTTTACTCCGGAATCAGTCGGTCGATGAGGTTCACGGCGCCCCAAAGTTAGGATCCACAAAACAACAAGGGCATGTATCACCGCAGCATGTATCTTTACTACTACTACCGCCAGTCTGCTTGGCCGGACATTCAACACCTGCTACGCTAGAGGTACCCCGATTTATTTTTTTGAGACCCTGCACTTGGGGAGCTCTATACTAATAGTAAGTGGTTTTGGGCGAAAATTTAAATGCGACACGATCAACAATCCCAAATCTTAGGCTTGCACCAAATACCAAAGCAAAACTAAGAACGACGTTGCGACGATTAAAGGGGCCCCTGCCATTCAGAAAACAAGAACTCCAAAAAGTGCTAGTATACTGTTAATACTACACTCACTCTTAATAGCAGATGCACATGCCTCGCGCTCTCGCCGTCATTCGTCCGTGGTGTGTCGTGATTGCTGGGCTTCCATGGACTTTTGTCGACGATAGGATTGCAAATGCACGTCAAAATCATTCAACCACCTTGCTTGGCTGATGTGGTGACCATGCATGGTATGCAGCGCGTTGGCACCGCCCCAGGAACCAGGAGTGTCGGTCATTCTCGGAACGCCACATTACATCTGCAAACAGCGGGACTCCTTAGCTGAGTAACTGCCCAATATCGTCCGGAGAACCGTTTATATATGTTACACATACATACTGTTTCTTGGGCGCCTAGGCGATGGGGTCGTCCGTCGGGGTTTACACGCCCTTTGAACAAAAACAGTTAAAACTCTGTTTAGGACACAAACAAAAACGAGGAAAAAAGAATGTGCCCGATGAACAACCCTATGGCCTACAGTAGTAGGCTACTTCGACAGGTTGACATGAGACAATCCAACATAATAAGATATATAATATGATACGTCCACCAACCACCACCGCACCCGCAGGCAGGCAACGGAAACAAGCTTCCTGCTTGCGCGATCTTCTAGCGACAGCTGTACTCTCGTCCCGGACCCGGGGTAGCGTAGCCGCCTTGAAGCTTGGTCCATATCCAGCAAAGGTCTAAACAGCTGTAGGTTCGGGGTCCTGTGGGTCATTAAACCCGGCCAGTTGTTATGGATTCCCGGGCGTGAGGGGAGTATTCAACCTGGCCTGGGAGGGAGTGTGGACAAAACGACTGTGTTCACTATAAACGCGAGTCGGTATTTTGACACGACTGTGCACGGACAACCCGACAGGGTTCCCGCGTTGCCGATCCAACCGCAAGTGCACGGGCGACGTCGAAGGAGCTGCAAATCCGCGAGGGTCAGGATGGTGATGAAATGCGTGACGCGAACGTAGTTTACGTTGATGTCTAAATATGGACATGGTTGACGACCGAAACAAGAGTGGTTGTAGGAGTGACCTGTTGTGCGCGGACTCGAAGAACCGAGAGCATGAGCAATTGTTTGATTTATTGGTACCGATTTTATTCTTCGAGGATATGACTCTGTGAAGGATTTACTTCTCGCTTTGTGAACGTTGTCCATTCCTCGTGCTTGAAACGGAGATTGACGACAGCATTCCTGTTACTTGTTAAACAGGGGTTAGACACGATAAAAGAAATCCAGACCAATATTCCAAAACAGTGTTATATGTATCTTCCCTTGTTTGGCTATCTCTCCATCCATGCTGTAGGACGATATGCAGCATTCGTCTGTTTGTGACAGAAAAGCTATTTCCCTGTACAATGTCGCAAATAACAAATAACAGCGATTGGTGTATCCGAAAATAGTGTAGGTGTCAGACGCGTTCTACGTTAGAGGTAGCATTTTTGGCGTTTTTATTTCCTGGATGCCGGGGCTCCTGAAGCCAAGATCGTCGGAATTTCATTCTATGTTGGCAATATGTATTTTTCGTTTTAGATAGACCACGGGTTTATTCAACGGAGCGTACTTTCAGTTTGCTCAAAATCAGTTTTTCGATGAGGGCATAGAGCTCCTTAAGTGAGGAGCTTCAGAAACAAAGTGGTGAACCTCTATCGTAGAATGTGTCGTCAATACAATTTAAAGCAGTGAACGTCGCCCGTGTCCGTAGAGTATATTTTACTTGCTCCATTATTGCGAATAACGCACGCCATTGATTGACAACAAAAATGAGTCATCCCACGGTAGAGGCGCAGGAGATAGGTTTCTGACCTTCTAACATGAGGAACTCAATATCTCACCTCCCACACACAACTTCAAAGATATTCCCTTCGCGCAACCGGATCAACAAGTATATGCGCTAGTGTTCGTAGGTGCTCCTAACATGATACGTACGCTGGATCTATTTGGGAGTTCAATGTATGGTAAGATGTTAAGTAGCGGGATCCTGGGACATCTGGGTTTGTTCTGTGGTGGTCCCTGCCTGCATGGTCCTCCATGTCTTCCCCATGTTGGCCGGCTCTGTGTGAGCTGTGTATGCTCCTTGTTCTACCTGTCCCCCTGTGAGTGGTGGCGTGCTGTGTAATACCGGCGTACGAGGCATGACCGAGTCGCTACTCCTCGGGACTCTGAAATATAATGCATATTGGTTACTACTCCGTGATAGCCGGGGAACCGAGCACCACCTACCGCATTGAGCGAGCCCCACCTGGACACCTTCGGGGTTATCGAACAGCTAGTATTAAAACAAATACACTCGTAGTTGTATCCTGTCAACAGGTAGCTTCTGTCCAAAACGCGCAACCCCTACCGTGGCTTAACAGCAAGCAGGCGATTGGTTTTCTGCTACGAGTCGTCCCACGGTAGGGGTCGCGCTTTTTGGGGTCAGACGTTCCTGACCGGTTGAGCTCCTAAGGTGAGGAACCACCAGTTGGTATAATCATTTTACTAGTGCATTTGTTTTAGGACAAGCGGATAGAAAATGTTGATCAGGTTCCGCGAGCGAAAATCTTAGAAGTCATGTTTCGGATGAGATATTGCGCTCTTCATTTCAGGAGCTCAGAAACATGTTTGTTCACATTGTCGGATGGCGAACAAAATGGTAAACGAAAGGCATACTTTCACCCACCTCATCAACCGCCAGAACGAAACGAAATATCCAAAATACCAAGACGGTGACTGCGCTGTTAACAGTCAGAGTGCAAAGCCGACAGTTCCTATAACTTTTGGTGGCTCCTAGGGCTTACTGCGGAAGTTCTCCTGGTCGTGAGACAACCTAGCAAGACCACAACCAACACACACCACCTGGGGACTATCAGCCTGCGGGCGCAAGTGAGCATGTGCCCATGCAATGAAAAAACATGCTCAGCGAATAAAACGAGGACGGCATCGAAATTCCCTGCTTCGCGCCGACATGCGGGGGAACGTCTACTCCCCTAACAAACATTTGGCTGGAGCAGGTGACTGCGATGTCGCCGCCGCAGTTCTGGCTGGGCCAGCAGACAGAAGACCCAAACGAGATGTCTACTGGTGGTCCAGCAGAGATGGCGGCCACGGTAGGCTTCTGGAGGCATTAAGGGTGCACCGCCCGGGTCCCTTCCTCAAGAAGGTCGGCGGCCTTACCCGCAGAGGCACCAAGTCAATACCAGCGAGACTCGACTCACGCAGGACCCGGGGTTCTAGGTTTTTGTGATGCGCAGTATGAAACATCGTATTTTTAGCTGAAGTGCAACCGTCATGTATTCCGTGCGTACCTGTGAATGAGCGAGGAAGACACACCGGTGGGTCGGTTGTCATGATGTTCCGGTAATCACGAGTGTGGGGGAGTACGAGGCGGGGAACTCTCCACGGTGATGCCGGACTCTCGTGCACCGGGTTTCCTTTGTGCACTGCATGCCGAGAGAAGCTGAACGGGTCGTCGGTCACGCTACGTTGCGCCGCCAACCTCGGAAGTAATGACTGCTGCAATATTGTTGTGATTGACACGCACCGTATTTGTACATCCTGGAAAAGAGGCAGGAGATCGCATCTGTGTCAGGGATGGCGTATGCCATGAGAGAGGCCGAGTCATTGGTAAACAATACGCTATCCCCACCGTCCAACTACTTCATTCAGTCCGTGGCCGATGCAGGCCGCTACGTACACACATCATATGAACCACGGGAGAAGAAAGCCGGACGGAGGATTCCCACCACCTAGATGCTACGTTCCGCACATATGAGTTGCCCGAATGGGTGACAAAACGCTGACGTCCAACGTAGTTATCCCAGGCTACTCTCGCGATAGCCATACGCACCGAGACGCTCGACAGGGCAAACGTTTTACCGGGTTCAAACGCAGGGGGGCCAACTTTGACGACCTGATCAGACCCGCTACCATCATCGGGCGACCGTCCATCGCCGATCCGCTGGAGTTGAGTGCCGGTCGTCAAAACACTTCCACAAGACGACCGTTTGTATCACTGCATTTATTTTCGTCGCAGCCGTCGCGACGTCGTAAACATGATCG
>JBBMKB010088173.1:0-14503 GCA_037833945.1 Alaria marginata
CGCCTTATATCGAGAGGCCGCCCTATTCGTACAGGCAGTTGTACTCGGACTTACAGTCGTGTCAACCGATTTCAACCAGCTGATTTCAACCGCCCTACATCGGGTGACCGCCTTATTCGAACCACCACTCTGTATACCCTTTTCATAAAATATAAAAAATATTTCAAATACGTCAGCGGTGACGGTTCGATCAAATTAATAGTTACGGTTATAAAAATTATTTCGAATACGTCAGCTGTAGTACTACTTGTAGTAGTAGTAGTAGTAGTAGTAGTAGTAGTAGTAGTGGTAGTGCGGCAGACAGCAGTATCATATAGCGATCCGGAAATAAACCCTCAGTTAGTTGACTATACGTCGACGGCTGATGTTATACCTTTTTCTTAATCATATGCTTGGGACAATGCCAGCTTGTATATATAATACCTGGTACCATGGTATGACTTTGTTTTTTTGGCTCAAGATGAAAAATGTACTTGGAACCTGCTGGTACGAATATATATTTTCACTTGGTATGAGCACATTTTTCAAGTTGAAAAAAAAATGATATAAAAAAGTGGCCACGGTAAGAATTGACCCATAAGACCTTGGGATTTCCAGGGTCCAAATGTAGATTTTGGCCCACTTTTGAATGGTAACCACGTTTGACTCAGGGCACCGCGCAAGTGCGGCCGGGGCGCCCCCGGCGCAATAGGGGCCCGGCAGCACGATGAGGGAGTTTCCCGCCAAGGGGTGATCCTCATCGAAAGTTAGCTCGGCAAAATATCACAAATACGTCTAAGAAAAGCTGAGGAGCGCTCAGGGACCACCAACATTATCGTGTCTGTGTTTATACTCGTACTGGAGTCAGTGTATTTACGAGTGGGTCAAGTACCAGGCATCTGACCAGCGTGTCAGGACCGGCCGCCGACGCGGTGCGCCTCTTCCGTCTCTGCTGCTGTTTGCTTGTGTGCTCAGGCGTGTTGTCGTCGCACTACAGGATTACTTGTGATCTGATACGTGCAATACTGTTTCACAGGCAGCGTCTTCCCTTGATTTTTTTTCCATTTTGGCCTTACATGTTTGGTTCATAAGTAGTGTCGTGTTTGTGTTCGAGTATGATAGCAGCAGTACGATGGCAACAGCAGCAGCAGCAGTGCAGCCCGACCGTGATTGTGCTGAATGTGCCGCACAGGTTATTAATGAAGCTTTGCAGCTTGCCAATTTTCCATAAATTATCGTGGAAAATAGTGGAAATTGCGATATTGCGGGTTTACGGCAGTTGTTTACGTACTTCTTACGATATTGGTGCTTGTGGAGGTATGAATGGTTCGTAGTACGGACCAACAAATCCCAAATCCCATTCCCAACTCCCATTCTGACACGCTTGTTAACTCAACTTTATACGACCTCCAATATCCAAGTTTCAAAAGAGAAGACCATCACGATATCACGACACCACGACTGCATGGTCAAACCTTAACCTCAAATTTCTCCGTGGGAACCCGGTCACTTACAACACGGACCTTTTACCACGCCTTAAAAATACGAACTAAACCAGGTGCTGGTGAGAATGGGGTGGCGTTGAGCCCGATCATTGACTTGCAGGATGGAGCTCAAACCCAAGTGCCGCTTGCCGAATCAGCCGGCCCTGTATCCGAGTTATCCGATCAACGTCCTCACGAGGCCACAGGCGCCGCACCGAGTCCATTGGCGACGGTTAGTGGAGAGCACCCACAACATCCTTTACAGCAGGGCGTACGAGAAGCGGAGGGCCCACAAAGGGTTCTCTCTAGGCAGGCGAACTTTCCTTCCTCTTCGCAGGGGTCAAAGGGGAAGGCAGCAGCGGGAAAAACACTTGATATTGACGTCGGAGGAGGGGCGGTGCCTGATGGTGCAGCTATGAATAGCGTGTCACAAGAATCTCGCGAGGAGTATGTGAGTTGGCGTGTACCTGGTGCAGTATAGTATTACATTGGTGGTCCCGATAGAAGACGACACTACTGTATATATGCCTTATAATGGCTTGACACAACTATTAATACCTGGTACAGTACGTAGGAGCGTATACAAGGCGATTCGCGTCATATAGGTACTACTACTACTACTACTACTACAAGTATGACGGAAGCCTGTAGGGCGAGCGTGTGCGTTGAGTACATCGCGGATATGCTTTGCTTCTACCAGCGCCTGGGAAACGGGAAAGGGTGCACCACACGACGACATTACCATCGGAACGAACGGTGCCGTCTTGTGAAGGCAAATGATCTCAATCGATTTAGTTAGAACGCGTTTTTCGGACCTTGAATATTACGGGGTATGATTCCGGTAGGCGCTTGAGTCTTCTTGAATCGGCGAAGACTGTACCAGGCATTGCGGTGAAACCGACTGAAGCGCGCGTTTTGTAGGACTATTAAAAGTCACTTTTCCCCCATACCTTGCCTTGCCGATAGGCAGTAAAAGCTACATTCGTACGCTCTGTTGACATGAAGTACCCCCAAGTACTGTTATTATTTTAGGCTGCAAGGACTATACAGGCTCAAATCGTCGTAGTTCTTGGACGTCGTTCAATAATGTCTCGCCGCGTCGTATAATATCGCTCGTGAGTCAGGGTAACGTTCTCGGCCTTCCTACTTATTTATTTATTCGTAGTACCGGCGGTTTTGCATGAAACCGCGTCCTTCTGCTCTCGTGCCTGGGGGTGAAAACGTACCGGTTACTTTTGGCCTCTCTGTAAAGTCGTTTGCGTTTCCATTTGCACAAGGTGTTGAGTTTGTCGGTTCGACCTCTTGTGGCGGGGTCGACGTTGATAAAGGCGCACATCAGATCAGCTACGTACACTGGCGTCCCCAGTGGCTCAGTTGGTAAACTCGTACACCTTGACACGGCTATGTTGCGGGTTCGAAGCTCTCCTGGAGTAAAATTTCGCAATTAGCGTGGAAAGCGATGCTTTATTCGTGACTTAACAAAATTCGACTCAAACTGTTGACGAGGGAAAGGGACGGCTGAACCCCTCTCGCTAATTTTGTTCAAGGCAAGCACCGCAGGAGGAAAGGTGGAGAGAAATATTCTGTGTTTACCTTCCCCCTGTGTACCCCGACTGGTGCGTCAAAACATCTGGCGCCCAGAATAAATGGGACAAAAACACACACAAACACATAGTAGTGAACGCTTACAGTATTTAATGCCGGTAGAGGGGCAGTAGCAGTATTAATTGTATTTGTTGTTATTTTTCGCCGTAATCTAGCTTGTGGCTAGAAGGCAGGCTCCAATAATGCTGAAGTGCAAAAAAAAGGAAAAACAAATAACAATATCTGGGGGAAATCACACACAGCAAACAAAACAATTACACAAATCGCTACAGATTTTACGGTACTCGTTACCCACTTTTGGGTTGTGATCGCGAACTTTGGTCTTATTTTTTGCGCACCAGCCAACCATCGGTCCATTGTTTCCTTTTGTGACAGGAAATGAGAAACACCCCTGCTCACATCTTCTTGGGTATGCCGCAAGACAACGTGCGAACGAAGCAGCTTGAAGAGCTACGGTCTTCCCAGTTCAACAAGTACCGGCGTTTTGCGCAGAGGTGGCTTCAACGCAGAAAAGAAAAGCAGCCGCAACAACAACCGCCGCCACAAGTTAATCTGGACATGCTGCAACCACAACAACCACAACAATACCTGCAGAGTGGAATGAATCCGCAGCATGCCCAGTTTCAGCAGCCCCAGCCCCAGCCGCTTTTCGGAGTGCAGCAACATACACCGCCGGTGCAGGCGAGAACTGGGTTCATTGTTTGGAAGACGGGGTGTTTGTTTTTTTCCTCTTGGGGCATGGTATAGTTGGCACCATCATTGTTGGTGTGCGGTCAATTAACAGCTGTTGCCCGTGAAGCTTAAGCTGGTGTGGAATGTGTAATGCACTACTGGTACTCGTTAACACTTATGGCAGTTACGGCTAGCTTGACACTATGAGGCATATTTTAATGCTCCACTGCGTTTTCGTAGGAATATCGAGTAGAACGATGATGCACTTGCTCTTTTATTATGTTTGCCTTTTCACAGAGCTACCGCCAACATCCTTGCCGTGCTTCTCTCTCCCGATGTAAAATACTGCCCCATTATTAGGTTGCCCAACCATATCAAGGAGGAATGGGGGCGATTGCACAACGCCAGGCGCAAGCATTTGCTTTAGCGCAGGGCATGCAGGTAACGCTGCTGCCGTTTTTCTGACTGAACGTGTTCCCAAGTGACTGCATGCGGCGACGTGCTGACAAGCGTTCGTTCATGTAGCTATTATTATGGAGTTAGCACGTACCAGGCGAAGACTTTGACTTGGTGCGGCAGAACAAGGCATGCAAAACAGCCGTTGTGAAAGAAGGGTCGAATCCATGCGAAGTTTTTAACCCTCACATCCTGTCTGTAGCTTTGCACTGCAACTTGGGTGGTGCTTTAAACGAAGTTGCCAACGCCTGGTGGACTTCGATCTACGAAAGCGAGCCCGCTGAAGCAGCCAAGTCCCGTTGTAAGGAAAAAGTGTCGAAAAATATTGACGATTACAGCTTCGACCACAAGAAGCAGCCCGGACTGGCGAGGTAGGGGCGTTTCCGAACTATACCACCTACCTGGTAAGGACCTGTACCACACTTGTACAGCATGATGATGCTTGTACTGCTGCACGCGCACACTCGACGCGTAATAAAATCTTACTCGTAGTGTTTTTTGTCGCTATGCATGGGCCGTCTGGGCCTCACCCCAAAGGCGTTGATAAGTGCGAGATATATGCTCGATTCCAATTAAGCCTTCGTCCTTTGGTTTTGTGTCGGTGTGCAGCTACCGCCTGGAGCTGCCCCCATCGCTCGACACCCGTCTGCTCCACCTGCCGGAGTCTCTGGTGCAGCGATCGACTTGACAGATGACACCGCTGCGCCCGTGACTCAATCACCGCCACCGTTACAGCCCGAGCCGATCGCGCCTAGTCCCCTGGTACGTGCGTACATTCATCGGTTGAATGTTATGTATTGATGTTTTGTTGTTAGTTGGCGCGATACTGCTGTGGCTGTTGATGCTGGACGTTTGTGTGCCTCGCGTTTATGCCCGTCCGTGTTGCAGTCTATGGCTACGGCTCTTACGGAGTAAAACCACGCCACCGTTCAAGTATGAACTCTAGCAAGGGTGTTTTTATTACCTGGTAGGGTATTTACTCTACAGTACCCGGGCACCAAACCTGGTTGTTTTGGTCATGCTCGGATAAATACGCGGGTCCACGGATAAATACCCGGGTCCACCCCGAGTATATACCCTACTAAGCACACCCTTGAAATCTAGCTATACGTGGCTACCGTACTGCCGTGCCCATGGTTTTTGGAACGCCGCTTTGCCGCGAAATTGTGCCCGGCTTGTCTGTCCACCTTTCCAGCCGTACAGCGACGCATCACGAGACTGGCGCGCACACCAGGCCTTCACGCAAAGCCAGAAGCAGTTTCAGGAGCAGCACTATAATCAGGTCTTGCAGCAGCAACAACAGCAACAGCACGTGGTAAGTGGTGGCTCTGCTGATTTATTTTTTGCTATTATAGAGCTTTGACTCCAAAAATATGTTTTGTCTATTTAGGCTGATAAAATCGTGTGCGGAGGATTACTGAGGTGGACTAAAAAAATCCAAGTTGGTCTGATGTGTAAGCATTGTGTCCAACGGTTCACATCAGTGCAATGAGCTGAAAGCGACAGCAGCGGGAAAGTTGTCTTGACACACGGTAGCGCCAACTCGCGATCATGCCCGCTTTCTTTAGCAACTCCTAGGTATGCTAGCAATAGCAAGTTTTTGTCGCGGGGCGCTTTCTGTACGTGTGCAGTATCCCTGCAGCGATACTCCAGATCTTAAACGTGCTGCTTAACTTTTTTTCCTGGGGTAGTCTTCCACTCCAGAGTGATTGGAGCCTGTCCTGTGACCACGGACCAGGTTGTGGCGATGAGTTAATGTGAGAACAACAACTTTACATCGTTTTTGACAGGGGGTTCAGGCGCACTTGCAACACATGCAAATGCTCCAGAACGGGTATGGTGCCCAGAATGGAGCATTATCTGCGGCAGGAGGGAGCGCGGTCCCTTACTGGCCGCATCAACAGCCGCTGTTGCCCTACACGCAACAAGGACACGGTTTATATGTACCCAAAATGGACGCAGGGCACAGAACGGTGAGACTCGCTGGCGATTTCATTTACAACGACAGTACTCCATGCACCCCATGGTGACTCTTGTTCCCTCGCTCGTCTCAGTCGGCCCTCGAATAAGGCATGTGCACCGCAGGGTCGAACGTTGTCTCCGCGTCACGCGAGCTCAAATCGACGCTGGTTTGTTAGAGTTTAAATTGGACTGTACGTTCCCTACGCGACGAAGGCACCAACATAAATATTGCAACAATGCAGCATTGGATACGCCTGTTATTTGGCGTAGCTCTTCGTCTTGAAAGTATCCCTGTGCCTACGGGGAACAATATTAGTAACCCTTCTACTACTGGGAAAACCAATCTTCTCTAATTCCAAGTAGTGTGTCCCAAAAAACGTGGGTGTAGTTGTGAAGGGGTCAAGTGCACACCATGTAAGGCTTGTGTCGTGGCTTATCAAACTTGACGTTCCGATATTGGAATTGCAATCTTATGATAATTTGATAAATTGTTTGCCAACTTCTGAGGCAGAAAACAACATTTACCTTTCCACGAACAGTGCTGACCTCTCTATAATCCTCGCTTGTATCGCTAGCTGCCAGAGTACAGCATTGGACGAGCAGGAGCGAAGAGACCTCGGTACGAGGAGCGGCCGCGCGAGCCGTCCGAAGATCGGGCGGGAACTGTAACATTCTCGCTCATATCCACTTCGTTCTTCACTGCAAAGGTATTATATCAAGCTAATGATACCCCAAAGTCCAAAGTCGGAGCACTTGACGAATGTTTTTCGGTGGGCCGTTGTGCACCCATGCGGTGTTCCCACTGTACTACATTACGTACTATATAGAAGGGCGAACAAAGCATTTGCTATACATGCCGTTTACAATACGTACTTCAGGGGCAAGCACATTATTTGCTATATACCAGGTATCCTGTTTTATAATACGTACTAAGAGTATACGGGCGAACACAGTATTTGCAGTGCTGCCTCTGTCTACTTCCTGTTTATTTGAAGACAGCTCAGCTGACTGTTGTACCTTTTCACAACAGTGACCCCGGCGAAATAATATGTTGTCTGTGCCGAGCATGCCATGTCGTGACTGAAAACCCGATCGTCCGTACGGTACTCATTGGTACAACGCCGGCGTCAGCGCGGAGACAGCGACATGACATCTAATACATCCAACATGAAATATCGCCACGCTCTTCTCGTGTTTCGTCTTGCTCCATAGATACGGAGACCAACGCCTGCCAAAGTACACACGTACTTCAAGCTGACGGAAGGAGCCACCTACGACGAGAAGGCAAGCCCAAGGAAATGCACGGAATATATGTTCTGTCCATACACACGAGTATTTGTGCTGCTCCTTCCAGTGCTGGCGTCTTGTAGTTTTGTCCCGATTTGTTGGCCGTCCTCTCTTTTTCGTATGAATCCTTGCGATTGTATTGTAGGCGCTGTTCTCAAGATATGGTATGGGGGTCTTGTTTGCCTCTCGTGCTCTCGTGAAATTGCGGTTGAGGCCCGCAGCCAGCGTTAGCGAAATGCACAAGCGAACCAAAATCCAACAATATCGTGTTTTCTCTCTTTACTCTACCTGGGGTTGGTTTTTGACGCGCAACGCAGTGTTCATTTCGACGAGCAAGATACAGGCCAAATTGATATGCAGACGGCGTCGGGGGACTTGATCCGCAAGGGGCACACACGTGCCGCGAGCGCCCAATTTGTAGTTGAGCAGAAGCCACTGTCGCGGTCCAAGCTGAAACTCAAAGACTGCCCCTGGGAGTTCCAATGTGGCCATGATTGCTCGATGGCAACGGGCAGAGTCTTGTGATTAACATTCTGTGGGCGGAAATACCAAGCGTGCTCATACGCCCTGTTTTTTTGTTTTTTGTTGCTTACGCAGCACAATGTATCGCCCATGTTGGGTAGGGTCGGTGGCAGGCGGCACCAAACATGCCCTTCAACATACCGAATGCCCTACAACATACCGGTGCCCTATAACTTGCCTTCATCGCTTGCAAGGCATGCTGGTGCCCCAGTCCTGAAGAAAGAGATCAAACCTATTGAATTTTGACAACACACAATCTTCGAGGACATGCTCTACCAAGGTACCAGGTATATCTTACCAAAGCAAGTTGCTTGCCCCCGCTTCTTCCTTGAAGCATGTCTCGTATCTACGAAAATTATGTCTTGAGTACATTCATCAGAGAGTTTGTCTTGCAATGGATTTTATGCTATTGCGATATTTTTGTTTTCATCTAAGACTGACCCCTACATCGCTCCCAACCCCTTCTGTACCTGCAACTTGATGCCCTTGACGTGGTTGTGGATGTTTGTGCAGGAGCGGCGATGGAAGTTTCCCCTTGGGGTGCACGAAGATCTTTCCGGGATTCTCAGTAGGGAAGGCATACAGGTGTGCTGTTCCGGTGCAGGCGCACCGTACTATTGTCAAACACACTAACGCCGTAGGATCCTGCAAATACACAGGAAACCCGCTCCGCTGTTCGGCTCGTGAAAAGCCTTGTAAATGTTGGCTCTCGCCGTAGACATACCATCGCCAAAGGTTGTTGCTCGTCAATGATATGCTTCTTATTGAATTCAGCTTAAAATGGCAAAGCGAACCGAGGCATGTTGTTTGTGCACGCACCCTTCTGTTTTACTCACGTCGTGTGCATGGCCCGACGATGCGCACAAGTTTATTGGATAAATACTCACACCGGAAAAGTAGGCCACATTGCGGCTGCTCCAGGCAGCGCTTCAGATACCGCTCAATTCAGTTTGTTGGGCGCCATATACGACATGCTAGCGCGGAACCTGCATCAAATTACTCTGCGGCGGAACTTGCATTAACTACCTCACCGGATTGAATGGAAAACGTAAACATTCCAGCATGTTTTACGCAACACAGTTGGAAGAAGTTGAAGAAAACGTGCAAATCTGATAGGTGGAATGGGAAAAAACGGTTTATCGGCCCCAAACGACGGCTGAACGTGTTTTTTTCGTGTGTGTACCGTGTACCTGGTATGTGTTTTCAGAAATACAGTTCGTGCTGATAACCAAACCCTAACCGCACCCCTTTTGTGCAGGTGGTGCCTGTCCCTCGGCAGGCGTTGGCTGCTGCTTCTCTGGCAATTGGCCCCGAGGGGGACGCACAAAACGAGGAAGGCGAAGATGGAAAAAGTAACAAAGAAGCCCATGCCAAACTCTGCGAGAAGATGGTGAGACGGCTGTTTTGTATGCTGTGTTCTTAGCGCTTTGGGTTGCACTGCGCTTGGGTGCAGTGTTGTTGTGTTGTGGTGGGGGGGGTTCCCCCCTTTAGCACTGCACGCACGTTTTTTGGGCCAAACTACTTGGAATTAGTCTCGGATAATTATTGCAGCGGTGGAAGGTTTGACGTGAAACCTCATTGTAATTGTGGCGGTATGCACGATCTACTC
Source organism: Alaria marginata (assembly GCA_037833945.1). Classification (NCBI taxonomy): domain Eukaryota; class Phaeophyceae; order Laminariales; family Alariaceae; genus Alaria; species Alaria marginata. The sequence goes on from JBBMKB010088173.1 coordinate 9,577, forward strand.
TGAACTACGGTAGTCCGCAGGCTTCCTCTTAATACCGAAACAAGGACCAGGAGGTGTGGGTTCTACCCCCCACGTTGATCAAGCTTTGGCCGACCGCAGGGCTTGTGTGTGTGTGTGTGTGTTCTGCAAGTTAAACTGACATTCCCACCCATCTACATCCAGTACAAGCCAGTGTCCGTGCCGATGCCTCCTGGAGAGACGAGCTCTGTGGTGACAAACTGCAAGACAGAGATACACATTGGGAATACAGCAAGGTGATCTGGCCATGCAATGCCAACCGCAATGAATACGAGGGCAAATAATATGCAACCCAGCACACCAGACTATTTGCAAGGAAAAAAGAAGAAAACACAAAAAGGAAAACAATTGGAAACAAAGAGGGAAACATGAACGCAGGGGAGAGGGAAGAGGTACTCAGGAAAACAATTGAGTGAAACAAGACGGCACGACAAAAATGAAAACAAAGCAAAAGAGACAGCCAGCGTTTAGCAACAAAGCAGATGACACCACCCAACCAACGTCGGGGGCAGCAACCATACTTGGTACCGAATGCACCTACTGTAGGAGTAGGAGCATTGCCGCATGGTTTATCACCCACTTACTGTTCTGACGACAGTGGTGCCCATACCGCCATCATCGTCCCCGTACCTAATATAAAAACGAACCTAAAAAATAAAGCAAGCGAAAACACAACTACAAAGCAGATGACACCACCCAGCCGGCATCTGGGTAGCATCCAAACTGGGTTCCGAATGCAACTACTAGATGGTTAGGGTCATTGCTGCCTGGTCTGTCCTCTACTTACTGTAACTACGACGGTGTTACCCATACCGACATCATCGCCTCCGTAACCCTCAAGGGTATCCAAAATGAAACAGAAAGGGCAAAACAAAAGGGAAAAAAGGCGGCGGTCGTAGTTTCGCAGTATCGGTCGGCACTGCCCCCCCGAGGGGGATGGAACAGGCAATCCCAAAAACAAAAACAAAACACAGGCTAGTCGCAGTGGTTTGAAGTTGCGTAGACAGGTTCTACCTACTAGTCGGCCCGGTGCCTTCAACCGCGGTTTCCCTACTCATCCGGGCTGAAAGGCGCTCCGAGCTCTTTTTTGCCTTCTCTACGTGCCACATGGCCATGAACCGTCCGGCGTCTTCGAGTACCCCCCGGTACCACTTGTCCGCCTTATTTGCTGCATAGACCCACAGTATGGTTTCAACTCTAAACTGCCGTGGGGAGTTTTCCGTGGAGCCTTCGGTGGATCGGAAAACGGCGAGGTCGTCCCTCAGGGTTCTTGGCCAGTTGTGCGGTGGCCCACCTGGTCCCGGGTTTTCCCATCGGCTATCTACCCAGGCATCATCCGACTGGGTATTCGACTCTTGTTTTGCCGTACCATTGCCCCCACGAAGAAGAGCCGCCGTTTCCGGATGGTCGTTTCGATGCCCTCGCATTTCATCTTCTTGAGGGTCTTGGCGTACGAGAGGTTGGTGTAGTCGGCACGACGCTGGAAGCCAAGGACTCGCCGGAGGACGTCGAGGTGCGGCTTTTGGAGCTTGTTGTAGTGAATCGCGTTGGGGGTCCACGTCTCACACCCGTACAGCAGGGTCTCAATCACCTCGGCTTTCAACATGCGGACCTTCAGGCTGAGCGGGGCGGTCGTCATATCGTATAGCTCTAGACCGAACCGCTTGTAGCATGCCCTATTGGGTCGGACCCGTCGCTCGATCTCAACCATGAGGTCGGCGTCTTCGTGGATAACGCCGCCGAGGTATTGAAACTGCGTTGTCTGTTTAAGCCTGTCCTGCTACTTCGATGACTCACGGTGGAGCCCGGGATGCAAGGTTCCGTGTTTGCAGCAGCATGGTGCCCGTCTTCTTTTCCGAAACCGTGAGGCCTGCTGCTTTGAAGATGTTCACAACGACTGTTATCGTTTATCATTGTAGCAAGCTCCTCTGCCGATTTCGAGACAATGCCTGCGTCGTCGGCGTATAGCATGCCCGACACGGCCCTCCGCACGCGCGCCAATGGGCTCCTCGTATCTCCTCGCCCTATCGTCATTGAGGTGGACTAGGTTCTGCACGATGTCTTCGTCCTCGCTGAAGCGAAGAAGGAAAAGGTGCAACGCAGCGGCGGAGAACATGTTGAACAGCAACGGCGGTAGCACACAACCCTGCCGAAGCCTTTGCGTGACGTCAAACCATTCCGAGTGCTAACCGTCGTCCGTGCGACGCGAGCCCGCATGCTTTCGTGGAACTGGCGGATAACTGCATGCATCTTTTCTGGTACACCCAGGTGTTTTGGCACTTCCCACGGTAGCTCTCCGTCGATAGAGTCATACGCATTCTACAGGTCGATGAAGCACATGTACAAGGGGGTTTTCCTCTCTCGTCCGAGTTCTTGCAGTCGGCGCACGACAAACAGCGTTTCTACTGTTAATCGCGCCGAGCGGAAGCAGCAGTGTTCCTCGCGGAGGATTCCCCCTTCTTCGCAGTAGTTGCGAAGGCGGGACGCGACGATTTTCAACAGCACCTTGCCTGCATGGGCAACATGTGAAACCCTCTGTTGTTGTTGCAGTCAAAACGATCCTTGTTTTTGTGACGGACCTTGATGGTCGCATCTTTCCATTGCTAAGGGGACATCACCCGTTTTCCAAAGATTGACAAAAAATCTGTGAAAGCAACGGGTGGATTCGAGGTGGTCGAGTTTCAGCAATTCAACCGGCAGAGAGTCTGGCCCTTCCGCCTTCCAATTCGGCATACTCCGGATTACCCCGGTTATCTCGTCGATAGGGCGTTCATCTCCAAGCGATAGTGCGAGTGGTCGTTTGGGGAATAGCTCGATGATGGTGGCATCAAGCGTCAGCGATTTTGTGTTCAGGAATTTGTAGAAGAACCCCGGCCATCGTTCACGAATGCGCACCTTGTCCAGTAACAATGTACCATCCTCATCCCTAACGAATTGTTCCCTCGTCGCTTTTTTCCCTCCCATCCCGACCGTGCATTTCAACTGCTTGAAGAATCCCTGCTGGTCGTTTGCGGCGAGTAATGTTTTCCATTTCAGGAACATACTCTTCGAAGTAACTATGTACCCCTGCGTCTATCATCTTCCGCAGGGTCGCGCACACCGTCCTTAACATCTCCCACGCGGTCTTTTCGCGGGGGGGGTCCCTTGCGGTCGATGCTACTTCGAAAGCGGCCTATTATTTATAATGTAATAATGTTACTGGTTGATATGAATACCAGAGTCAGGTACTTGTCCACCGCAGGCTAAATATGAAGCAGTAGCAACTAACTTATGCTCGGTCGGTTGTATGCGTGTGGTCGATATTGGTATGTTGCTTTAACACAGGATCTATGCAGTGCAATGGAACGTGCTGCTGTAGTATCACAACAGTCCTAGTCTTGGCAGCAATAGGCCTTGTGCCTTGTGAATGGGTATATGCCTTCAGTGAGTCGTACACATGGTACTGACAATTTATTCAACGAATGGTACCGCCTCTCCGTTTTTTGCCATGTCCATATTTCTGGATCATACTGCATCTTACTTCATCTTACTTTACTGCGTCTTATTTCATGCGTATTACTGCATGCTACTTCATCTATTTAATCTTACTTAATCTGCTTCATCTTCCTTCATCTTGCTTGATTGATGTTACTTTTTCATACTGCGTGATCAGGTGCCGGAGTGTGTTCGAAAAAACCTTGCCCCTTTTCAGATTCAGGGCGTTGAGTTCGTGCTTAAGAAGGACGGACGTGCGATGATCGCTGACGAAATGGGGTTAGGGAAGACCATACAGGTGACTTATCAACAACTGAAACTCCTACTGGTAGCACAGTAGCCTGCTATCAACAGCTGAAAATCCTGCTGTTGGCACAGTAGCCTACTGTGCTTTCTAGATGATTCCACCTCTACGCGCAACATGTATGTTTTCGAGCGTTTTCGATCTGCTTGACTCTGCCGCACTCTCGTGGTGTGCCAAGACCTCGGTGGGAGATTCCGATGCTCTCACAATTACTTACTCGTGCTTTTCTTTTTCGCAAGCCTCACGTTCTCGCATATTTGTACTATTTATAGTATACTACTACTTGATCTAGGGGGAAAGGTGCCATATTAATAGCAACTCCGAGTGTCGCCAAAACCGAGGGTGCAGTTCCAAAGGGGTTAATAGTATTCATAACTGGCAATCGTACGATGCGATTGCGTACATCTTGCAACCGTATTATCGCAATTGTATTCGCGCTCTCGCTACATACAGGCCGTTGCCTGTGCTGCCGCCTACGAGTCCGAATGGCCGTTGCTAATCATCTGTCCGAGCTCCGCGCGCTACCACTGGGAGTTCGAGCTGCTGAAGTGGCTGGACGAAGAAAGCGTCACGAAAAAGCAGATCATGGTAGTGTGTAAGAGCAAGCAGGACCTCAACCGTGACGTCACGAAGGTCGTCATCATTTCCTACGAATTGGTGAGAGTTGGTTTCATGCAGTTTCTAGTTTCTACTGGGTATCGTATATCCGTGTGCATTATTTACCGACTTGATATGATACATACGTCAGGTGGTCAGCCTATCTACCGACCGTTGCGCATGTAGCATGTACCGACATGCATTTTGTGACCACTTACGTAAATACGTAGAGGGATTGTTTTGGTTGACGCCGCTGTTTGGGACGTTATCTAGTTTGGTCAAAGTCGGATTGCCACACCTTTTCTGTACTGAGGACGGATATGCCGTCTTTGGGAAACGAAATATTTTCCCCGGTTCGGTTGCTCATACACATAGACCAGTGCAACTATTTCACACGGAGGACTGGAGGCTGTCGTCCTTGTGTGCAGCGTGTACAGCGTGTACAGCGTGTGCAGCTTGTGCAGCTTGTGCAGCTTGTGCAGCTTGTGCAGCTTGTGCAGCTTGTGCAGCTTGTGCAGCTTGTGCAGCTTGTGC
>JBBMKB010088185.1:0-11585 GCA_037833945.1 Alaria marginata
TTTGCCTGGTCGGTGAAAACCCGACGTGCTCCGTCCCGGCATTGTAGGGATGCGAGGGTCTATGGTCTTATGACTACACGGCTATGCAAGAAATGAGTACACCCCCCCCCTACACTAAATATGCTAGTAGACCGTGGTTTGACCCCTTGACTGACCGCCTCCCTACACTAAAACTAGCATGTTCTAGGAGACCGCGACTTGACGCCTTGACCGACAGCCTCGTTACACTAAATATGCTAGTAGACCGCGGTATGACCCCTTGACCGACCGCCTCCCTGAAGATGCTAGGAGACCAAGACTTGACCAGTGACCGCTCCCTCTACAAAAAACAGGTACATTAGGGCCAAACTAAAACTGGAAGTACATACATAAATTAAAGCCAAAATTACGTCTAAAGTAGGCCTTGACGGGCCCAAAAAGATCGGTCTCCAAGGACATCACCAACCCCGCCCACCTTCGGGTCCGACGACAATCCGTCAAAGCGGTCCATCTTGCCCTCTGAGTAGAACTCGTCCAGCAGAGTTAGGGCGCTTTCACCGATGCCCCTCATTCGCGAAGGGTCGCTTTTCTTGATGCTCTGAAAACGGACGCGAAGCAGAGAACACGGACAGGGGGGTGTAATGCCTAGAAAACGACATGCATGCGCGGTCTAGTTAATCGCTTGGGAAGAGCGTGCAACAGTTCTAAAAAGTATCACCATGCTCTGCCCTCATGTCGTCTACCTCCTTTCGTTGAACTTGGGACAAAACGACTGTGATACAGGCGCGAAGCAGGGCATTGACAGGGGGCTCAACTAAACGTATACCTGGTACTTCGTAACCCTTTCGCGCAAACGTGTCAATGGATGATGGAAACCTTGGGCGTCGTCCCTCCCATATTTAGGCGTTGCCTCTCAAATCCGGCACAAAACCGATAAAAAAATCGTCACAACACCGGCGCAACGCCTGGAACAAACAGGAACAGAAACGGAAAAAAAGCCGGAACAAAAAACGGAACAAAAGCCGCAAAACAAAAACGCCACAAGATTCCGCGTCGAGTCCCATGAGAGTACCGCCAAAACCTCTTCAAAACCACCACAAAACTGGCACAAAGGCGGAATAAAAAACCGCAACACAAACACGACAAAAGATCGCAACACAAATACCAGTGTTGGTATAATGGGCCTGAGCCTCAGAACGCACCCTGAGCTGCCCGAAGTCGGCGATCTCCGTGTCGAGAGCCCTGAGTACCGACAAAACCTCTACAAACCCACCACAAAACGCGCACTAAGCCGGACCAAAAACCGAAACCACTCCATTAAAATTAGGCGACACAAAATTGTTACAATATGGGCTTGAGATTCAGAACACACCCTGAGCTGCCCGACGTCGGCGATCTCCGTCCCGGTACCCCTGGGTACCGCCGCTGCCCTCTACAAAACCACCACAAAGCCGAAACAAAAACCGGATCATTCCGTCTAAAACACGAAAACAAACAAAACAAAAAATGACACCTGAGCCGCAGAACGCACCCTGAGCTGCCCGACGTCGGTGATCTCCGTCCCGAGACCCCTGAGTACCACCGCCGCCTTCTTGAAACCCCTCTCCCTCCAGCCGTTCCCTTCGCCGCCGGCGACCGTGTACATGGCGGCCAAGCTCTCCAACATTGCTGCAGCTCGCTGGTTGTGCGCTTTCTGCTGCACGCGGCATAACATTCACGGAGCTGAGCGCTGTACTAGACAAGCGTAGCAGCGCGGTGATACAAAACGGGCCGTTTGGGTGCCCTTACCGCAGTACAAGGAGCTGTCAGACACGCACGCAGCACGGCCGTGCTCGCACTGCTGCACGCTCTTCCTAGGTGCTTGATTGGATCGATTGGATTGATTGGATTGATTGGCTTCATTGATCGCATTCGTCGTTTTTTTGGCCGCTATACTACAATCAAGATACATGGCTCCCAAAAGGATCCCTATATACAGCATAGGAAACCAAATAAGAAACATAATACTGACCAAGGGCTGGGTTTCTTACTTGCGATAGGGTGCGTTCTACACTAATTTCAGTACAACGGCTCTCGGATTTATGATATTCCTGGAGATATCAGCCTACCTTTCTTATTCCCCAGTTTCTTAATTATTGTCCTGTACTCTGTATAGTGTTGTACGAGGAACACCACTTTTTTAAGTACCCTCTGCCAGACTTCCTTTCAACGCCGAACAGGCGTGTATGTTTTCAGGCGTTCCACATCAACATTCAGGCGTTCCACATCAACACTCAACACCCCTACGGTCCACACATATCCGTCCAGAGTGGTATATACCACCGATGGACCTTTGCTGGCTGGCTCACATGGCCTAGGGAGCTGCCGGACTGGCAGAAGAACTTTGTCCTCTGCTCCGCTATGTCGGGGTTCCTGCATCCGAGCCCCCCCTTCACCGCCCGCGAACCCACTGCCACGATGTCGGTATCTTTCTCCTCGACCACTCCCGCCCCCGCTCCCGCCCTTACCCCCGCTCCCACCCCCACCTCTGGTTCCGCCCGCCCCCCTGCCCTCGCTCCCGCAGCCACTGCCGCTGTTGTCGCCACCGGTAGGACCCCTAGCGCCGAATCATTTCCAGGGTTAACGGGTGCCAACGAGATGGTGACGGCACGCGAGCTTCCACTGCCTCGTGGGAGTGCAGCACCATCTGGTGCACGTTTAATACGCGCAGAGCTACCCTTGCCCACTTCGTCAGGAAAACACCGCGATCCTGCTTCTGCTACTGACGGTGGTGGTGGTGGTGCTGTTGCTGCTGCTTTTGGTGCTGCTACTGCTGCTGCTGCTGCTCCTGCTATTCCTGCTCCTGCTGTTGTTGCTGTTGAAGCTCCTGCTTCTTCTACAGCTGCTGGTGCTCCTGATGCTGCTGGTGCTGCTACTCCTGCTGCTGCTGCTGAATCAGTAGTCTCCGCAAAGCGCGATGACGCCGCTGTGGGAGGGCGGGTCAATCGCTGCACATCTGCGGCCACGACCACCACCGCCGAGCGCTTCAAGCATTCCACCATCCAATCGCTGCTGACCACAGGAACCCCCACGGGCGTCGCACCCAACCCTTCCCCCTCCATGCCGACATGCCGCGGGTGTTCCCACCCTCTGTAACGGTCGAGCTCATCCTGGGAGAGCGATGCATCAACCACGATATGAGTCGTTTCCCCAGGAATGTAAAAAATTCCCACCGTTCCTCCGCCCCGACCGACTTCTCGTGTCCACGCGGCTACTGTATTGCTCGTCACCGAACCCAAGTGTACCGCGCAAATGTTCAACTTGGAGAACGGTCCTTCCGCTGCTGCCGCTGCTGCCTCCGCTGACACTTTTGCCTTCCTTTCACCCCCATCCATTCGTCCCTTCTTGCTCTTCCACTCTCCCTTGTTTGGAATTCCGCCGCCGTCGCCACCACTACCACCACCACGGCCAATACGAGGACCACCGCCACCACGAACACCACCACCACCACCACCACTACGAGCACCACGAACACCACAACCACCACCATCACCAACACGACGACCACCACCACAACGACCAGCACCACCACCACCACCATCAACATCACCAACACCAACACCAACATCACCACCAACACCAACACCAATACCAACACCGACACCGACAATACCACCACCACAACCACGATTGCGTCGAGCCTTCCTGACCACCGAGCAACCGTCTCGCCGCGAGGAAGACAGGCCAACCCCTGCCGTGGAACGCGATCGCTTCAGCGACGGAGCTCGTGAGGCGACGCCTAGGAGCGCTTCTGCGGTGATGACCACGGCAGGCTGTCGCGACCTTTGCTGGCCACGACCTATCACATCGACAGCAATGATAGTAGTGGTGGGGTTTGCGACTGCGCGTGCCTTCGAGCCGAAAGCACCATCGCCCGCAGCAACAGCAGCGGCGGCAGCAGCAGCAGCGGGAGAAACAGCAGCACCAGCACCAAGACAAGCAGCAGGAGAAGTAGCAGCGGCAGGAGCTTCAGCGTCAACAAAGGCAGGAACACCAGGAGCACCTTCAGCACCAGCAGCAGCAGCAGCACCACCACCACCGCCCGCAACAACGGACGGGTCGTCCAAAGGCAGCGCCGTGCCCCCCTTACAAACAACCTCCGACATCGTCCCAGTCCCGGCCGCGCGCTCGCCACCCGCTACTACCGTCTTATATACACCGGACACCCTTCCTGCCTGTGTGAGTGTGTCGATACACGTGCGTGCAGGTCCCTTCCTTACGCGCTCTCTACCCCGTTGATGGGTCCCCTTTTCACCTACCAAAGCGCTGCGATCGACAACACCGTTCACCACCGACGACGCCTCACGAGCGACCCTCATACCTGCCGCCTCCGGCGTCCTACTGGACCCGCCACCTCTCGCTCCCCCAGTTCGCTGCTCCGGCTCCCTCCCAGTATGCCTGGTGGGGGCATGGGTGTCCTTGCAACCCTCAACCATGCCCGTCTGTTGATGGACCCTGGTGCCACTCCTGGCTTTGCCGCGAGAGGTGGCCGGAGCGGGAGAGGTAGGGACAGGGACGAAGCGGTACGCGCCGGCTTTCCCGGGTCGAAAGAGGGCTGGCGAGAGGGAGCTGTATTTTTCCGGACCGCCACTAGCAACGTCACCAACACCACCACCACCACCATCACATTCACCGTTGTCGTCGTTGTCATCGTCATCGTCAGTGGAGTCGACGTTGCCACAACCAGCACCATCACCAGCACCAGCAGCGCAAGCACCACCGCCACCGCCAGCACCAACACCAACACCAATACCAACACCAACACCAACACAAGCACCGCCAGCAACACCAACACCACCAGTATGGCCGTCGCCACCATCCTCGCCCCCATCCTCATCGTGGTGGTCGTCAGTAGAGCATTCGGCGCTGTCTTCGGCGTTGTCGGGTTCAACCCCCTCGTCTGCGGCCCCAGCGCCGCCTCCCGCAGCCAAGGGCTTCTTGGTGACCTCAGGCACATTCTGCCCGGGCAGGCCTTCAACCGTCACAACAGCCGCGTCTGTCGCCGCGGTAGTGGTAACAGCGGATGACGAATATCTTCCCCCTCGCTCCGCCGCGAGGATCCTTGCGCACTGTAGCCTTCTAGCGGAGATCTCCTCGACAAGTTCGGCGTCGGCAGCGGCGTACAGGTCCCTCAATGTTGCCCGTCGCTTTCGCTCTTTCTGGCCGAACAGGAGCGCTAACTCGCGCTTGGTACGATGATAAGTTGGCATCGCTCCCCCTCGGAGGAAGGGAGGGAACGCTTAGAATCGTGATCTAGGGTTGCCTTTATATCCACAGGCTATAGTACGGGAGGAGACTGGGGTGCAGCACTGCGGTTCGCTGTTTCTGAGAGGAGCGAGGTGCTCGTGAGCTCGTGAGTGCTTGCCCTCTGTTTAGTGATACCAGGTAACGAGTGTGCCTTACCGCTTATCCCAGAAAATAGTTTGCTGGCTGTGACCGACCCTCGAATTGCTGCGACCGACCCTCTGTTTAGTCTGCGTGGGATCAGGGTGTTTGGTGGGCCCTGCCGGAGTGCTTGCTCTCGTCGATATCGTAGGTACAGGCAACCGCAAACGTATCGCACAGCAGACGCAACCGTCCGTAGTTGATGTTCCAGTTTTTTAGCACTGGGAGCTTTGGCAAAGGCTACGCTCAGGGGGCTCCAATATGTGCGAAACGGTCACGAAGCTTGAGGCACTTCTTCGATGCAGGTGGCAGGTAGAAGGCTCTCAACAACAGTGTCCACATCGTGAGATCAGAAGAGCTCCCACTCGGTACCTTCTGCTCTTACAGCCAGTTCGTGGAGGTTCGTGATTCGTGACAAATTCGTTGAGGGGTTTCGACTTTTTTCAAAGGGCTTTTCGTAAAATCAAATTTAGAATTTGCGCCGCACGACGTATGACGGCGGGGGTACTGTCGCCGTGAGCAGTTGCTCGAGGAGGGTGTCGTATCTCGGCCGCAGACCTGCCGGAGCAGCCGCCTCTCCTGAAAAAACTCTTCGGGAACGGTGATCTGGTGAGCTGCAGTGGAGTTTGAGCGCGCATGCCGGGTGATCAGCTGACCTTTGGTGAGCCGTTTGACCTTTTTTATCCAGGCTCAGAAAAAGAGGTCCCGCGTCCCGTCCCTTGCTGGCGGGCGACCGATGCCTCTTTTTCCGCCTGCGGAAATGACCCTACACTAATTCCAGGTAGTTTGTCCTCCAAAACTGGGCTGCAATTTTTTTTCGGTCTTTTTTCTCTCTCATTTTTGAAAAACTCTTGAGTACGAATCATGTCTTCTCGCCTACTTTGTCCAGCAGATCGCATAACCTAGTGCCCTCGCACAGCAACCATAGACTCTTCTCTTCCCCCTACGCCCGACGCCCTTTGCTCGACGCCCCCCCCCCCCCCCGCTCGGCTGCCGGCTGGCCTTTGCTGTATACCGTATACCAGCGCATATGCAAAAACTCTTCACAGCAGACCAGCGCAAACCGTAAAATCGAATTTGACTTTGGGAGCAAGGCCAGGGGTGAGAGCGAGTCGCTGCTGCTGTGCGGCGCAGTTCGCTTCGCGAAGCACTGGGTTTGAGGGGAGGAGGGGGGGCTAGGCCACTGCTAAGGAGCGATGGCAATGGCATCGTCAGTTTCCGCTGCTGCCATGTCAGCCGGGGATCTTACACACAGGTATGATACGAACAACAGAAGCAAAGGCTAAAGACGGCGGTTTAGGGCGCCGTCAGTCACGTCTTTCGGAGAATATACTCTAAACATAGTATACTACGTCTAGACGGCCGTCCGTCAGTGGCGTACATTTCCACATCTTTGAACAGAAGTTGGGTGCCGGTTGTCGTTCTTTGCCGGTGTCCCGTCTCCAGTCTCCATAATCATCTGGTATCAGAAAATGGAATACAAACACAGCAACTGCTGCTGCTAGCTACGAGCATCACTTATACGAGTATCGTACGGGGAGACGAGACGGAAGATGGCGGGTCGGGGATAGGGGAGCGGCGTCTCGTGAAATTTCATAACGGAACGTTTTTTATTCTCTCTTTTCGGACCACCTCCTCGGTATCAGCTGCTCATTGTAGTTTGTGTACCTGGTATGCCGGTAGGTTGTGTCGTCATACAAAGCATATACAGATCATAGTTCTCATCCATACTAATAATTGTACTTTCCTCTGACTACTGACCCCCCACGAGCAAAGATGTCGGGAGACAGGACTTTCAACCCTTGACAGACAGCAGGTTTGCCTTGACATGCTGTGACTGACACCAAACTAAAGGTTTTAGTGTGGAACACTTCGGCCCTGCACCCTTGACAGCGCATGTTTTGCCTTGCTTGACATGTCTCCCGACATCTTTGCCCACGAGCCCACGAGTATACATACTGGTACCAGGTACCCACCCACTGGTCAGTACAGTAGTAGCAGTCTACCTGGTATAATTGTAGGAGTAGCGGTGCCGTAAGCAGCAAGCAGGCGAGCATCGAACAGCAGTTACTCGCAAAGCTACTGACTACTCGTAGTGACGAGTGACGAGAGCACCTTACCGCTTGACTGGACACTATGGTTGAGGGGAGGGCCACGTTACCACTTGTTCGACACCATGGTTGAGGGAAGGGCAGCTTTTACCACCCATTCGACCCTGATACTGTATTGAGGGGTCACTGCGTCACTGCTGCTGTACACGAATGTACTGCTGCACACCCTGACCCTGACGCTAACCCCAAGTGGGCTGAGGGCTACTGAGGGCTACTCGTACCCCTCCCCCTGACTCACCTTGACATGGCACCTTGTGTCAATAGTTCAGGACACTACTCGTACAGCAGCAGACAGCAGCAGTCTAATACCTGCCTGTGGTACCAGGTACTGGTATTCGATTATTTAATGGTACGGATAGTCTACAGCAGTTCTTATGAAAGAGGTCGTATAAGATCAGCCGTCGACGTATAGTCAACTGACTGAAGGTTTATTTATGACATATATTATACTGGCAGTAAATAAGAAATAGGAATGCTGGCCCAGGCTTGATTTCTTGTTTGGTAATGGGCGCGTTATACGCCGTATAACTGCAGGTTGACGTCTCAGGTGTAACGGATTCCGAATACTTTTACGAACGAATTTCTTGTTTTTCCGTGCCTGGTGCCTTGGGCTTTCTACAATCTGCTCGTTTTCTGGCTCTTAGTATACCACGAGTAGTGTGTACGTGTTATTTATCTCCACCCTTCGACATCCGGCATTCCGGCACACCCACAGTTACAATCTGTCGGTTTTGCTGGGTTTCCTATACGTTTGGCATTGCATGGTCTATTCTCCTCACTCGTGTAATATATTCACCACGTAGCTTGCATCGACAGAGATTGCATCTCTCTCTAGAAAGAAGAATTCGGCACGGTCACTGGATGTAAGGGATGTCGTTACGTAGAAAGAACGGTGAACACATACTGTATATTCACAGCAATGTCCGTGCTGATTCTTCATACAGCACTGCTGCTCGACCAGCTCTGTGGTCACACACTACAGGACAGACCGAATACATCGCATACCTTCTCCCCCCCTCCCCCCACCCCTAGATCCAGCCCCCCATTCCCCCCATCCTTTATTCGAAGCGTGGCTATCTGTATGGGTTTTTCCCTTCCTTCTCCCCCTCCCCCCTCCTAAATCCAGGTCCCCCTCCCCCCTACCCCTTTTCTTGCTTGTGTACATTTCTAGAAACCCTCTCCCTTCCTCCCGGCCCCCTAACTCAAGCCCCCCTTCCCCAAATCCCCTGTGTATCCCGCGTGTAGCTATCTCCAGAAACAGCCTCCCTTTGTCTCTACCCCCGTAACTCCAGCCCCCCCTTCCCTCCATCCCTTGTCTTGAGTGCGGCCATCTCTGGAAACCTTCCCCCTACACCCTAGCCCCCTCCCGTGTCCCCCATTCCCTATCCCCAATGTGGCCATCTCTGGAAACCCTTCCCCTACCCCCCCCTCCCCTATCCCACGTGTAGCTATCTCTAGAAACCTTCTTCCCCCCCCCACCCCCCTATCTCCAGCCCTTCGTGTCCCCCATCCCCTTTCCCACGTGTGGCCATATCTGGAAACCTTTCCCGTACCTTTCCCCCTCCCGCTCCCCCTCTGGAAGCCCTTCGGCGGCCAATCAGCGAGCTCGATGAAGAACATTTTTCGCTTCCTTCATGTCCCTTCCCCCCATCCCCAATGTATGCTGCGTGTGGCAATCTATGGAAACCCTTACCCTTCGCCCCCTCCCCCCCCTCTCCCTCCCTCTCCATGCCATTCGGCGACCCATCAGCGAGTTGGATGAAGAAGATTTTGCGCGCCCCCCACCTCCTCCTCCGCCGACTCCTTCTGCACGTATTGGAGGGGCGGGGTTGTCGAAGGGCAAGGTGAGTACGTAAGGTGTTGCGGGATACCCTGGTACCAACTTTTTGTTGGGTAGGAATAGATATGATAATAATACCCAGGTTAATTTTTCTGTTTTTTTTTAATTGCCGATTTGTATGAATCATACTCGTACGATGTATATCCAATTTTTGCATTGGTTTTTAGACCGCCTTTTGTACCCCACCATAGAGCTGGTGGCGTTTTTGTTGCGGGCGAAACGGGTTCCTTTTTTTGAGTGAGCGACTGGCACGAGTGGCCTACCTAACCTCCGTAGTTTACACGGGGCCCCCTTATCTCTACTCTTCACTCGTGCCGCACACACGCTACATTTGTTCCACTCACACTGCTGTCTTGTGCTGTCGAAGTTTGCATTTTTTTCTGTTTTTTGCCTCTCGCAAGAAACACTATTCGGATCGAAAATGCCGGGAGACGGTCGTTTAGTCTTAATATACTAGGTTTAGTGTGGGAGCTCCTGAATGTTTCACTGATGGGTCCCCAAAACTGCCCTCTCCTGATACCTATAAGCCTGTCACGGACGGCCGTCCAGACGTATTATACTAATATAGTGTTGGAGGTCCTAGAGGTGTGACTGACGGGTCCCAAAACTGCCGTCTCCTGACACTTTTAAGCCTGTGACGGGCGGCCGTGTAGACGTAATATACTAGGTTTAGTGTGGGAGCTACTAAATGTGTGACTGACGGGTCCTAAAACTGCCGTTTCCTGATATATATAAGCCTGTGACGGACGGCCGTCTGGACGGAATATACTAGGTTTAGTGTGGGAGCTCCTACAGTAAATGTGTGACTGCCGGCGCCCTAAACTACCGTCTCCTGACCTATTTATGCCTGTGACGGGCGGCCGTCTAGACGTAATATACTTTAGTGTGGGAGCTCCTACGTGTGTGACTGACGGCAACAAAAAATGCCGTCTCCTGATATATTTGAGCCTGTGACGGACGACCGTCTAGAAATAATATTTCTAGGTTTAGTGTGGGGGCTCCTAAATTTGTGACTGACGGCCGTCTAGACGTAATATACTAACTTTTGTACGGGAGGTCATACATGTGTGACTGACGGTCCCCAAAACTGCCTTTTCCTGACATTTGACGGACGGCCGTTTAGACGTAGTACACTAGTTGTAGTGTGGAACGTCGTAAATGTGTGACTGGTGGCGCCCTGAACTGCCGTCTCCTGACATCTTGGTTTCGAACCGTCGGGTACAGCAGGGGATGCCTGGGTCCAAGACCCCGGGGACGATGGCGGCGCCTCTCCGTGCACCGTTTTCGGCCGCCAACCAGGGGAGGAAAACCCCCGGGAAAGTCAGACCGGGGCCAGCGGTCGCCGCTAACAACAGGTGGGTTTCCCCTCGTTTGATTGTTTCGCTTTCTGTCGGCTGGGTGAGGGAGACTGCTGTTTATAGGAACCTTGTTGGGACTCGAGATGGAAAGAATTACGGTAATTAATGGCAATCGCAGCATCGGCCCCTGCTTGATTGGGAGATGATGCGTTTGGTGTCCGAACGACAGCAGTGCAAGCACTCGCATATACTGGTATATATATATGACACGGGCGCAGCATGATGTTAGTTGTATATGCCGCTGCGCGCTCACCCTTGGAACGTCAAATATATATCTTAAAATGTGCGGATTTGCCCTACTTTCTGTGAGCTTGTCGTGATTTTTGTCTTTCGGAAAGGTGCTCGCTTTCACAGGCTGCCGTTTGGTGTTTGCGACGTTCCGTTGGATTTTGCGTCATACCCGGCTTTCCGAAAGGTGCTCAGAAGGTCTCGCTTTTGCCCACGTTCTACCCGATCGACGAAACGGGGGGGGGTCCCGTCGACCCGTCGTAGATGGTTGATGATGTTAAACTTTTAATTTATTTTTGGTCAACTACTACACGGCGGTTTTCCAACCTTCAGCCGTGACCTACGTAGATATTTCGTTGTTTTCACGATTCGGGTATTATTTGCCGGGTGGGATTGGTACGACTCGGCCCTTGGCGCACATGTTTGCTGGGTGAGATTTGTATGCTCCGGCTCTTAAACGGCATACATGCCATCACGGAAAATGTTGGAGTTAGATGGTCTAGAATCTAGATCATGATGTGCCCGATGTGTAAAGCAATGTACCCCCTCGCCCCCCCCCCAGTTTTTATATAATGTATGGAAGAAACGTACTGAGGCCATCTCTTATGATAGCGTATCCGAATCCGAAAATGAGATGAATTTCCG
>JBBMKB010088196.1:0-11584 GCA_037833945.1 Alaria marginata
GCTTCCCCAGCTATCTCTGCAAACATCAGCTACTCCAAGCTGATTTCTGGGCCTCTACATTAATAAACAAGAAAAATTACAGAATAGTTGAGTCAAGTTTCGAGTGCGCCGAGTGTTAGAACATTCCTGTGCCCTTGCCTGGTTGGCTAGTGGCCTCTCTTTTCACAGATGTTCGTTGGGTATGGGTTCAAGCATACTTCTGTATTTGGCGTCGAGAAATGGACTGAATCTACTGTAGGGTCTAAACTCTGGCAGGACATGCGTTATGAAATAGTACAAACGTGTCAACAGGACGTTTTTTGGAATATTCCTAGGGTTCGTAGTAACCCAGTACTTGCCCATAAAACGATCTTCACCCTTCACTCCCTCTAGTCGCGCTCGTGCCACTCCGGTCCGATAGCACCCGAACATGAGGCATTCTTAGGTCCTCAATGGGGTTAGGGTTAAACGCTATCCAACGTACGCAATCCCTTGCCTTTAAACGCACGGTATCCATGCCCTTCTGTCATTCCAAACCACGCCTATATCCATGTATTATCGATGATCACGAAACCAAGAAGATAGATTCCAATTACACATAGTCTTCATTCCTGAGGACATGTTCGACTGTTTGTCATCTCTAACCACAACTGTGATTGTCTCGTGGGCGATTCGGTGAGTATACCGCAGAAACAGATATCGTTCTAGGGGTGGGTGTGATGGTCCCATGTTTTTCCCTTAAACCACTGGACAATAGTTTGGGTGTTGTTGAAATAATAGATAGATCTAACCGCTTCTATCACCACCAACATGCCTTTTAGTCATAGACACATACCTGGACCATGATACTGTAGAGGTGCACCAACCATTATTTTATTTCTGAGGCTCTTTAATTGAGGAGCTCGATACTATTAGTAAGTGATTTATGATTGAACTAGAGGTTCCACAATGAACAAAACGTAGCCTAGGTAAGTATACAAAAAAAACAGATTGCCAAAAAAGACATTCCGTCGATCTTGAGTTAAGGAGACCCTACATCCAGAACAAAAAGAGCCAAAAAGTACTACCTCTATCGTAGAGCGCGTCCATAGTTTTTACTAATCGGAAGGCATTGAGACAGAAGCAAACAAACGGGGTAAAAATGAGAAGTTTTACTAGGAAACGCACGCTAGCGCAGCGCAGCACTTGTTAGTGTGGCCCAGGGTTTAGCCAACTTTTAGGTTGAGCTTTCGCCGTCAAATGACACTTTTGCTTGTATGGTAGTGTGCGCCATGGTTTAACCAACTTCTATGTTGCGCTTTCGCTGACAAATGACACTGTTAAATACTCTCGTACGTAGGCGAGAAACGAGGCTCTACCAACATCGTGGGCACTCCTAACGTTCGTGTAATGTACGTTGGTACACCTCGATGGATTGTATCTGCAATCCAAGTCCTTGGGGGGTGAAGTCGTGCGGGGGGGGGGGTAACAGTACGCAACGTTGAAGCGTGGAAGGATGGATCACTGGCGATGTGCATGGAATGAACATGCCAACGAATAACCCAACCATGCTTCACTCTTTTCCGCACGCGGTTCGAATATTGCATTTGTTGAGGTTCATATTGGCTGCCGACATACTCTCGCAGGGGACTGATCGAGAATAATGTATACTCAATTGATGTGGAACTCTTCACTGACTCTGCAAGACTTGTCAGTATCATGGCCAAATATGTGTCAATCAATTTATCAGTGTAAAACGGTGTAGTTATGTCTTTGTCACGTACCTCGCTTAAGCGCTACCTATGCTTGAAATGCCCGTCACCAGCAGTTCACCGGTGGTCTAACCCCCGTGGTCCCAGAGTTAACACGCATGCGTGGCCGCTGTGGTAGCATGTCGTAGGGGCTACTCTTGACGCGTCTACAGCTACTGTCGTGTCATACGTCTACTCTGGTGTTGTCGTTGTTTTCGACCTTTGTTTGTAGTCTGGAATCACGACATTTCCAACGACTAACCCGCGGAGGCCGGTGAAAACCCAGAAAAACACCAGCGATAATCAAAGCATTTTGGACATAAACGATATCGCGCTTCCCTGGGATTGCCAGTTAGATGGGTTTCGAAACTGTTCTACTGTAGTCGTCACCTCTTGCGGCCAAAATCAGTTGGGATTACATTCGGCACTATTGAGGGCAAACCCTTTGTCCGGCTGGCACAAGCAGAGGCAGCCACTTGCCGTACGAGGGCATGCACGACCAGCTGCGTTCCTTGTACGAGCTACGTGCATAATTTATGTTTTCTGTACATATGTTTAATACTTTATGTTCAACAGTTTACCACGCGCTGCAGTGTGTACAGTACGCGACAGCAGCTAATAAGCTTCTGCTTTGGCGAAGGCTCGCGGCTTACTGCGATGTCAATGTTGAGCACAGGTTATTTGCGGCTATTATATAGGATTTAGAGGGGCGTCGTTGCTGAGCACAAACGCTTACTCGTAGCTCTAAATTATGAAATTACATTAAAACTCAGCCTGAAATTCTTAACTGCTAAGTTATTAACACATGTCGCGTATTGTAGTCCATGGTGTTTTCCTTCTCATGGTGCTGCTGTCAGCAGTGTTTTCGCAGCGGCCGTGGCGTATACGATCTTGAATAGAAAATCACACATATGCACTTAAGTTGTGCATTCCGATCGTGAGTTATGCGCTCAACCATTGTAACACACAGATCATAATATCTCGTCTACTGGTGTTGCCTGCGTTTTGACCTTAAATATTGCCATTCCGGCCCTGGCCTAGTTTACTCTTCGCCCACTGCGCAACGTTGCACACTGCCTATTCTGGGACTACCCAGCCACCCATCTCATTACCTTGTGGTGGCACAGTCATGCCTGCAGTTGTTAGCTTCCGCCAGTATATATGCAATGTTTAAAGGGAAATCGGCCTCATGTGTCGCTTTTATCGTCGGGCCCAGCTCCATCATGTCGCTAAACAAGTTATCCGCCTTAGTACGGACACTACCGAGCGTCTGTATGTTACCTCAGCCTTAATCGTGGGTATTGGCGGACGCCCCCCGCGGCAGAGGGGTAGCACATAGGGTTCCCGTGAATGGCCATCATGTTGTTTCGACTAACATATTTCGTGTGTTTCGGCTTGGCGACATACACCGCCGCCGTGATGTTCTTTGTAATCCTGCGCGACAAGCATATTATTGTGTGTGTTGCCTGTTTCTGAGTGAGGCACGATGCTACTCTCGTTGGTGGTCTCTTTGATCGGAGGCGAGCCCCCCGCCCCTCGCCCCCCCCCTCCCTCCCCCCTCCCGTCCTACCGCATCCTTGGTTTATCCGTCGAAGAGTCGCGAGCACACACAGGTAATGATCTGTTCGATGTGCTGTTTAATGTTTACGCTGCACCCACAGCTTGTTGAGAAGTTCTTGTTTGTAAGCGAGGTTGGGAGCCACTAGGGAAAACAGAAATTGTTTGGTAGTTAAAATTGGGTTACTCCCTTACCCGAGCCTTAGTCTAGAATCCGTCGGGGATATGCGACTACATACGAATATGAAACTGTGCGATGTACGTCACTCGCCATTATCAGCTCCACACACATATTCAGGTGTCGATGCGCCGGATCCCAGTGACTGAAATCCAACTCATCCGGGAAAGTTAACGCTACCCAAGATTAGCATGCAAGTATGGTGCAGTTACGTCTTGTGATAGGTGCAACTTAGTTATGTTAAACCTACATGGACTGTACTGTGAGCCCATCTTGTTCGAAAAACTGTTTGGTGGGTTTCGGATGGCCCCTTCCATTCTCGAGCAGGACTCTAGACAACGACGAACTGGCCGACAATCCGGTGGATCTCTTTAGTGGCGCAACGGCTCTTGAAGATGTGTGAGTGACACGATGACCCAACCATGTACTTAACGTGTTTTTGTGAAAACGAGATGTTTATCATCAACTGCCTCGTTTCAGACACACGCCGGTAAGGGAATGGTACTTTTAAGCCAAACGTGTCATGGCCGGCCGCGTTCTCCAAGTGAGGAGTTACCTTATGTCTTTTGAATACCAAGAATGCCTCATAGTAGTCCTCGTTTTATGCTCACTGTAGGCCCTCTAGGGTTGTTTATCCGGTTTAAATTCCGACTAAAGCATCAAATCTGGTTTTGCGTGAGACTTAGAGGTTCTCAGGTGAACACCCTTTGTCTCCGCCGGTACTCAATGCTTAGCGATCTGTTCCCGTCGTCAGAATTAGCGCCTTGGAAAATCATATACTACGGTTAAGAACAGGCTTACCCGCGCTACTGGTAGAGCGGCCGTACGTCGGGTTTTTACAGTTCGTCTCATCCAAACTTGAAGGGTATAACGTGCAGGAATAGGGAGTCACCCCACGGTAGGGGTTGCACTTTTTGGGGTCAAAAGTTCCTGACCGGTTGAGCTCCTGAAGTGAGGAACTACCGGTTGGTACGATGATTTTACGAGTGCATTTTGTTTAGGACTAGCGGATATAAATGTCGATCGGGTTGCGCGATCGAAAATCTTGGAAGGCGTGTTTCGGGTGAGATATTGCGCTCCTCATGTCAGGAGCTCATAAACATATTGCTGCACCCCTACCGTGGAATGACTCTAGGAGTTAGGTCGTCTTGCAGGGTGCAAGAAGTTGGCGATTGCACTTCGTTCGCTGCTACTGCCCCAATTTTACCAAGATGTGACTGCAGCTTGTCTTGTTCTTGTGGTTTGGACTTGGCTGCGCACTTGAGTGTGCTAAGATTTACTCGCGACTATATAAAGCGAGAGGTTCTAGGTCATTGTGTATTACGGCAGAGCTTGTGTTCAAGTTGTTAATAACAACGTGTAATGCGTGAGAAGGACGTTCGGCTTGACCAATGAGTAATTGGGAGAAGACGTGTTTTTGGTTTAATGGACAAACACGTACTGCATATTGCGGCTCTTACTACTGTTGCCAACCTCGAGCGTTGCCAGTAGCTCGACGCTCCCATCGTAAGAACTGCCACTTACTTGTCAGATTTTGTTTCGATTGCAGATACTAGCAAAACAGTTTTTAATCACAATTACTGGCATATTATACTTGTTTAATATGTTTCCCCGGCGAAGTTCGAGGGCCATGCGAAGTTTATTTTAGCCGAACGCGTCTACATCAAAACTTTTCATTTTTCGGTTCTCCTACATCCCTGATTAAGTTATTTCATAGGTGCCTCACCTGCCTACGTTAATGTGTCTAGACTACTTCGAACCAACTAATCCATAATGTTTGTTTCCGTCTGTGGTGGCACCGCCTTGAAATTCATGTTTCCCACCATCAAGGACTCCCTTACTGTACCGTAGTTCTTCGTTCTGCTGTGGCGAATCATCTCACAGTAGGGGTGTAGCAGCAAGTGTCTGAGATCCTGATATGAGGAGCTCAGTATCATGACTTCCGAGTTTATTTTCGTTTGCGCAACACCATCAACATTTCTATCCGCTAGTCCTAAACCAAATCCACTCGTGAAATGATCATACCAACCGGCAGTTCCTCAGTTGAGGAGCTCAACCGGTCAGGAACGTTTGACCCCAAACAGTGCAACCCCTACCGTGGGACGGCTCTAGCCGACATACGAAGTATCATTCAATCGACACGGTCGAAGTATCGCACGTTGGTCTTAACGATCTCCCCCTGCTACGGACTGCCGGCATTTCCCGGCCTGCTTGAGAACCTCCAAGTTGACTGTTCTGCCCACGCCCTCCGAGTATACCCCCCGTCTGCTCTGCGTCGTCTGGCTCTACCAAAGCCCACGCACCCACCGCCGCGCTGTTTGCCGTGCTGTATGCAGCTAACGATAACTTCATGCTACGCACGCTTTGGTCCACTTTAAGATGCACATGGTAGTCGCACACATACTTCGTTCGCTCCTGACTCTTGAGAGTGAACTGATCAATAAACCACCATCCGTCTCACTAACGCTCCACGTTTAACAAAATATCCGTCTAGAGCAGCTGGTCCTTCGAAGCTAGAGTCAACAACACTGCCCTTAAAAGCGAGGTAAGATAGATAAATCACCGCAGGCCCTCAACATCGTGAATTGATCGACACGATTGAGTGCAGGTCGATATACTTATGTGCTTCATCTGGCGCAAGGTTGTGCAGTATACTACAAACATCTGGTGTACAGGATAAATCAGCGAACAGGCACCGCACGTACTGATTCGGGTCGAAAATAAGCTTCCATATTTAATATGTACATGCTTGAAAAGAGGATAGGATATATCTTAAAACGTCCGAAACGATCAAAACCATAATACATAAATCTTGAAAACAAATATTGTTGTGAGGTCGGTTTTGGAGGAAAAGGATATACCTGGTTTAGAGTCAAATGTGGCCTTGGGGAGTGTATAGGCAGTTTCTTATTCTGTGGGGCTGCAGTACATACTGGGAAAATCGTATCTGTCGTACTCCAGGCAGAACTCCTGACACTTCCAAATTTCTAAAAAATAAAATTCGATCTCAGCCCAGACTTTTAGCCCTAAATTCATAAATTTCGCACAATCTCAGACTGACATTATTAACTATCAAATTCTTAAAATTTCTCGCGCACTGTACATATGTTGCGACTTTCTTTGGGACGATATGCACCTATGGGCTATGACGGTTAGAAGAAGGTTGGGGGGTAACATGGATAAAACATCTACTTTTTTTTTACGGTTCGTCCATCCCGGACAAGGGGAGTTTTGCAATTAGGCGTTCACACTCTTCGGGGACGCATTTCTTGCCTACAAACACTCACTAGAGGGCACTTTTGAGGCGCCCCGACATCACCCTAGCGGAGACACCACACGTCCCAGATGAAACAATCCTGCGAGACAACACCAGAGAGAAGGGTCTGGGCCAAAAGTTAACCGAGAAGGTCCCGGCGCAAGCTCAAAAAGTGAAATTCAGATATTCCTAGTTCGATTGTTTCGCGATTTCGAGCGCTATGCTACTTTTGGACCACGCCGTGAGACCTCGCCAGGTGTGCATGCACCTGATTCATCTGCACCCTGTCACCGCTCGTGTCACGCAGAGCACGTAGGAAGAGACCGTTTTGGAATCGCCTCTGTGTGGGCAGAGAAATCTCCTGCGGTGATGAAAAGCTGTCTATTTTCTGGTCGACTGCTGCTTGGGTGTACGAATTTCGCTCCAAAAACTCGTAGAAATGTCGTCGGATTCCAAAAAATAGAGTGTAAAAAGAACAACCATCACAAAAAGCGCAAACAACACGTGAACGTGTAGCGAAATTCGTACACCCAAGCAGCTGTAGACTAGAAAATAAACGGGTTTTCATCATCGCAGGAGATTTCTCTGCTCACACAGAGGCGATTCCCAAAAGGTCTCTTGCTACGTGCTCTTCGTGACATGAGCAGTGACGGGGTGCAGCTCAATCCGGTACATGCACGCTTGGCGAAGTCTCACAGCGTGGTCCCAAAGTAGCCTATCGCACGAAATTGCGGAACAAGCGAATCAGGAATGTCTAAAATTCACTTTTTGAACTTGCGCCAGGTCCTTTTCAGTTAAGTTTTCGCCCAAACCCTTCTCTCTGGTGTTGTCTCGCAGGATTGTTTCATCTAGGGCGCGTGGTGTCTCCGCTAGGGTCTTGTCGGGGCGCCTCAAAAGTGCCCTCTAGTGAGTGTTTGTGGGTAAGATATGCGTCCCCGAAGAGTGTGAACGCCTGAATGCAACTCCCCTTGTCCGGGATGGACGAACCTTTAAAAAAAAGTAGATTTTTTCTCCATGTTACCCCCCAACCCTCTTCCAACCGTCATAGCCTATAGATATCCAGCGATAGGGCATGTATAATACGGTGTAATGCACCAAACATTTGACCTTCTCCTCTGGCGAAAGACCGCCCAATTCCCAAGTTAGTGATAATAAGAGCGGTTTCAGCGGATGTGATGGCGGTTGACCGCATATTTTTATTTTTATCTGCGTTTTTCTGTACAGCAGTACCGTGCGTTTCTATCCAGCAGATGAACCCGAGTAAAGCACAGACACTCTGCCGCGGACCTCACACGCTGGACCCCGCGATGACGGGCAGAATACAACATAGACGAGAGAACACGCAAGGACCAGAGGGAAGGGTAAGGGGCACAGGAGTACGGAGGTGGAGCGTAATGTTTGGTTGATGGATATTTCTTTATGTGATCAAATAACAGTGGTTTTCTCCTTCCGGAATGTTTTGAGTGATCAACGTTGAAGCTCATGCTGCACATTGTCGGATGGCAAGCATAATAATAATAACAAGAACAAGAACAACAAGGGCGAAAACATTTAGAAGAACAAATCGTCATAGATATCATTCGTGCCAGAATGAGTGCCTTGAAGCTATTTGAATATCCCGTGGAGTTGCCAACATATTTGAAAAAAAAGTAAGACCCCTGGCTCAGCGGTAAGGGGGAGCAAAAAACAAAAGCAAACACAATGAATTATTACCCCGACCCATTATTATGTTTTTGTGCTTCCCCGGGGTGTTTCGAGGGGGAGTTCTAATGGAGGGGGGCGTACTCAAATGATCATCACGAATACTTACAACTTAGGAATCAGGGGCGTTAACGAAACAAGAGTAGAAACAGACCTGCTCGCGACACACAGAAGGACATTGTTGGACGTCATTTGTTAGATACGAAAAAATTGCGTCGTCTAAACATTATTGAGTACAGTTTTGGCTTTTTCGGTTCTGACGCGTTTTGCGATAGAGGTAGAACTTTTTGGATATTTTGATTCTGAAAAACGGTGTTCCTTAACACGAAATTGTCGGAATGCTGCTTGTTTTTTTGCTATAAGATTTTTTGTATACCTAGGCCACATGAGATACAGTAGTCTATCAGGTTGCACTTTCAATTTTCTCGAAATCGGTTTTTGGGTGGCGACAAGACCTCCTCATGGCAGGAACCTTTAAAAAAAATAAGGGTGAACCTCTACCGTGTACTCGTGACGTGTGTCTTCTTCATACTCTCCGTTTTATCTCGCATGGTTTGGCCTTGAAATCGTTTGGAGGGTTTAGTGGTTAAAGATAAGCAAAAGTAATCTGTTTTTTAAATGCGAACAATTTGTTCCGGTTTGTTTCTTTATTATCTTTGGCACAAGCAGGCCTTTTTGTACGTGCAAGGGTTTTGTTATAGGGTATCGGGCAGCAGAACGGCTCGAACTGTGTGCCAACACTCACGCGCGGGCACCACCGACCAGGGTCGTTCTCAAGGTCATTCGCAGGCCATGGCTAATCGCCGAAGGCGAAGTGAGCTGTGAGCTCTCTTCATCGTGTTGACAAAGTGACAAAACCGAGGTGACTAATCGCACGAGTTCGCTGCGGGTATTACTCGTATTGAAACGTTTGTCGCGTTGGGCGTCGTAGCGCGACGAAATGGTTACCCTTACTCCCCAAGGCAACAACACCTGCCTGCGAGCAGGCCGGACCTCAGTGGGACAACCACACGGGTGGTTTCGATCAGCGCTGCTGCCATACGAGTCAAGGTTATGTGACGGATGGAACAAATATATGGACCAAACTGAGGATGCGCATGTTAGGATTCTGATTTATATTTGGGTATATTCAGTACCGCAATGAATTTCAACAAAAGAAGAAATGTGTTGTGATACGTACGTAGGTATCCTTTAGACTGACAAGTGGTCGCGTCGGTGTCAATGCGACCCCCCCCCCCCCCCCCCTCTCACCTCCCCGTATCACACCTCGTGCGGGAAGCAGCCGGCGGCAGTTCCGTGAACTCAAGACACAAGTACGCTTTTCACGCCACTACTGCTTGTTTAGGCGTGGCAACTTGAGGCACGTCGCCCCGTGTCGACGGCAGGCAGCTTCTGACAATACACGAGTTCGCCAATTGCGTCGGTCTGTATCGAACAGAGACTAAAGTCTCTGTCCCCTGATCTTTCCTCCTTCAAGGGAACAACTCCAGCACATGTGAGTATGGAAGAGAAGGGAAGGCTATCATATGGGAAAAACACCGGCAGATTCAGTCTGCGGAGTAGTAGTACAGGCTGCCGCTTCGCATAGCGCCTGTGTTGACAGCACGCATATCCCGGCACTACGGACGGATACCTACACACTCTATCTGGAAAGCGAATCAATGCTGCACGCCCTCTTCCCCTTGTGTTGCTTCGTTGCAGTTGTATCATAGCGCGTCCTGCAGCGGCTGATCTTAAATTATCGACGTCCCCCTTATCTAATGTTTCAGAGCGGCAGCAGTACGTTTGATCCACCTGTATCGGAGACGTCCACCCCACCTTACAGGTGAGCGCGATATGTTTACGTCATCTATCAGGGTTATGTTGTTGTTTTCGTCTCATTTATTCTGGGCGCCAGATGTGCTGAAGCACAAGCTGAGGTTACACAGGGAAAAGGTAAACACATAATATTTCTCACCACCCTTCTTCATGCGGTGCTGGCCTTATTTCTATCGCGAGACGGGTTCAGCCGTTCCTTTCCCTCGTCGACATTTACAGTCGAATTTTGTGTACTCACGAAAAAAGTATCGGTTTTATTGCAGAGCAGGTACTTGCCTTCTTTGATACAGAACTTAAATTCTGTCGCGGTTTTAGAATCTCCAAATTTAGCACAGGTTTGCGGCTTTTTCTGATGTCAACGTTGAGCACAGGCTCGCAAAGGCTACGATTGAATAGGATTTTGAGTGGCGTCCTTGCTGAGCACAAATGCTTAGCTGTCAATTTCTAACGTACATAATAATTACACACTGAAATTCCTAACTGCGGAATTCTTAACACATGTCGCGTACTCTATACACCCCGTAATATGCGAGATCGGAGTATCACACACAGCTTGCAAAGACGAGTTTCGATCAAACTTTTCAATATGACAGCAGTTGCAGGGGCGCCCGGAGATTTGGGTATCATACACCCAACCGCCCCGTCGAAAAAAGGTGTTTTACAACGGTTTTTCGTTTTGTGTGTATCCAGGGTGTATCGGTGTAGTTCGTGATTTACTTTACAGCACCGGAGAGGGGCAAACCTTAACATCAAGTCAAATTCCGTAAGATGGCACCACACCCCTTGTGCGACCTTTTTTACCTGGTATGATTGTCATGCTTTGCTTCTTGGTCGAGGCTTGGTAGTACACTGCATGGTCATACATAACATACTGGTATGTTTTTACACGTTCTTCAGCGTAGTCTTACCGTTTCACGGCTTATAGCCAGGCATTCCATGATGCAATATGTGAGTGTCAAACACTGTTCGTGATCTCTTCGACAGCGGCGTACGGGACATACATGTACAGAAGAAGCAGGTGGGAAGTCAACGTGTCTATGTGGCACCAGGCGCGGTCAGGGGTTGGTTTCCCTGATGGATTATTGTTGCAAGGGTATACACAGGTAGGGACGGAAGATACATATAATGCCTATCGATGTAGCTACTGAAGGAAAGGAACCTACATTTAAATCCAACTAAGCTTTTCGACCCAAAACAATGTGTCAACCCCTTATCCAGCCAAGCCTGCCGATTCCACGGCTCTTTGGGGATGCCTGTGTGGTCCACCTTCGAGCGAGCTCATAGCTCCTGTGTACCGCTCACTTCTGCTGCAGTCGATGTCACTTCGGGGCTGCGGCCTATAAGTCGCAGCGCCGCCCAGTATCG
>JBBMKB010088207.1:0-11582 GCA_037833945.1 Alaria marginata
GAAGCCCGAGTGGTAAGCGGGCGCGGTGTGGAGGAGGAAAGTTACAGGACTGTTTGCTGATGCAATTTCGTTTGGGGTCGGGTTATGATACCAGAGAAGAAACCTCAACCGCTGTTGGGCTGGTTTTGTGGTATGATGAGAACTTGACTGTGAAGAACATACTGGGCTGGTGGCCCCGGTCCAGTTTGGTGTTAGCGTCGACGGCCTGCGACGAGGGACATGGCCTACAGCAAAGGCGACGATGGCCTTCGTTGATGTATTTCCTACCTTGCTTGCAAGACGGGCGTTGCTGTTGATGAACTCGGTAGTTTAGTACACCAGTTACAGTGGGGAAATCGACGCGCCTCCTCCTCCTCCTCCTCCTCCTCCTCCTTGGCGAGCCTCCTACTCTACTTTCTGCAAGAACTCCGTGAAGACCTCCGAACCCTGCAAACAAGCACCTTCCTTCGCAAATATTAGCTCAAGCAAGGCCCAGGGCGAGGAAGAGGTAGTACTCTGGACTATGCTTTCTACGTTGTGCTTTCGTGGCAGTGCCACTTATTATCAACAACAAGACATCATTTTTCGAACGCAAGGGTTTCATGTAGACATGCAAAGGCATTTTGGTTCATTTTTTGGGTTGAGATCTTACACAATAAGTACCCCGATATAAGAGCACCCCGTGACAAGCACAAACAAGCGTTCTCACGGTAGCGGCAAAGTGAACGTCTCTGCAGCGGGCAATACATAGCTCTTAGTAAATAAGGCAGGACACGCCGATTTGACCGCCATCTCTGAACTCAAAAATTATACCACCCTAAAACCAAGTAGTTTGTCTCCAAAAACTTGGGTCCTGTTCTAGAGGCTCCAGTTGAGAGGATGCTTTTATTTTGCACCGTCTTAAATTGGGGTACCCGCCGAAGCAGGATCTTGGATCTTTGAGGTCCATGTTTTGGTTTGTTAGTCAGTAGATACCGCACCCCGTGACAAGCCCTAGCAAGCGCTCTCACGGTAGCGATAAAGTTCACGTCTCTGGCTTTGGTAGTACACAGCCCTTAGTATATAAGGCAGAATACGCCAATTTGATCGCTCTCTCAAATCTCAAAAAGTATCGCACACTTAATTTAAGTTGTTAGTCTCGAAAAACGTGGGTGCAATTCTAAAGGCTCCAGTTGAAAGGATTATTTTATCTTGGGCGCTCTTAAATCGGGGTACCCGATGTCGCTAAATTTTGGATCCAGGATCCAAGATCCAAGATCCGAGATCCAGCACACGAGGATCCATCGCATCGCAAATCCGAACCGATCCTGCTATTACGTGACTTCCATAGCGTATACAGTACAAGGCACCTAACAAGAAACAGGCTAACAAGAAACGCAGGCTGAGATTTACAGGAACACAAGAAATTCGGGATTCGTTATACTGAATTTATTGTAGAACGCACCCTTTTCCAATAAGAAACCCAGGCTGGGTCAGTATTTCTGTTTCTTATCAGGTGTCCTGTACTGTATACCAACACGTGCTTGCGTCGTCTCGCCCCCTCTCTCCTGATCAATCGGCATGAGAGCCGAGTGGTCGATCCCCCCGAAGCGAGTGGAGGTGCCGTCCAATCTCTTGCCGGTCGCCGTTTGCGACAAGCATGTTCTCGGAATGATGAAAGATCGGCATGCTGTATCCTTGGGAGGTATGATATGCTACCGGTTGTGTGTCTCGTGTGTGTGTGTGTGTGTATTTGTTTTGGCTCATCTCATTTTTTATCATCGTACTTATTTCTCCTTCTCCCTTCCTAGATGTAGTTCAGATCCGGGGTCACTAAGCAGGCTCTTCTCCCCCCTCTCCACATCGGTACGCGCCTTCATTTTTACCGCGAGAAGAATTCAGCACTTTCTTCCCTTGTCGACTCGCGTCGAATTGATTGTGCTTACTCACGCTATAAAGCGCTCTCCGCAGTTGGTGTCTCAATAAATAAAATCTACGTACCGAGATTCGAAACCCTGACTCCAACCTTGGCAGTATTCGAGGTTAACCACTAGACCAACGGGGCGACCAGTGCGCGCGTCTGCTTGTGTGCGTGTGCGTGTGCGTGTTGTACGCGAGTGTGTGCACGTGTGTGTGTATGCGTCGGTATGTGTCTGTGTTGTTTATGTGCGTGTTTGTCAGAATGTGTGTGTTTGTGTTTGTGTCCTTCACAATAAGCATCCAACCGTTCTTTCTACTGTTGTACCCATCGACATACGGCACATTTATTTACAGCGTCCGAGGGACGTTGGGCCAGGTCATCTTCAGGGGTGCTGGAGGTTCGGCGTATGAGGGCCGAGTGGTAGGCGCCGCTGGGTACTTCTGCCGTCTACTTTATTTTTGTGTGGCTCTGTCGCCGCAAGCCAATACCCTGATCGGTTTGCCGCCGCGGCACCTCCCTTGACCCTGTCACATTTCTTAGAAGTTTAGCTAGTCTTCACAACGACCGTGTGTGTTGACCACCATCGTGTCTGCCATCATTTTATCGTTTATCGTTTTTCTGCTATGTTCGCATGCGTCGCCAGGCATTCCATGCAGGGAGCTCTTTAAGAGTATGGCCTACATTAACAGGAACCTCTGTGCACACGCCAAGAACGTTCACAAGGAAAACGGAAGCGTTTCTTCGTCAGTGAGGTCCGCTTACCTCCGACGTGCCCTTGCTCGTACCTCCCCAAGAGGTCACCTTCCCCAACCATATATATCCCCTTTTTGTCGGCCTTTTTCCTCTAATTGTGTTTGCGCCCTCTTTGCGCTTGCCTTAGCCGCCAGCCTGTCGTTCAACGTTTTTCCTTCCAGGTGCACGGCTGTCCTGAGGCGGTTTAATCAGGTCTCGAAGTTGCGACGATTGTTGCGGTTGAGCCTACGAACAACTCTTCACATTCGAGTTTAACTTTGCTTGGTGCATCGCGCTCGGAGCAAATATGGGGAAGATCGTGAGTAGGCTCGACCGCGACGATTGGTGCCTCTTCCAGACCTCGAAGAAACGCCCCAGAACGGCGGTGTACCTGGGGGAAAATGCCTGGAGTGATGGAGAGACGGTCGAAGCAACGAGAAAGATGGCGGAGCAAGAGAAGCAGAGGAAAAAGGCAGTGAATATTGGAGGGGGGGGGGGGGGAGGAGGAGTGTTTCGGGGAGGGGAGATTAAAGGGGAGTCCGAGGTGACCCGGCCTCGCTGACCATAGCCTGAGACCATTTTCCTCGTCACTTTTCGTGACGTGTGCACAGAGGTTGTTTTATGTTGCCAGCTATGCCCCGCAGGAGATTTCGCATTTGTAATGGACGACGGACGACTGCGAGACGAACAAAACGATTAAAACGCGAACGCTCGACCAGACGTTCACGGCGACCGCGTGGGTTTGCTACTCTGTGTTTCTCAATCTGTGTGCGCCTTGACGTTGTCTCTGTCACAAACTTTTATTCTCGCGGCGGTTCATTGTCGGTCACCAAACGAAGTCCCTACTGGGTCTCTCGCTGGCAGTACACAAGAACCTCTGTGCACCGGCTAAGAGAGGAAACGCGGGGAACGATCTGGTCCGCCGTCAACGGGGCAGTAATATGCGTAACAGTGATCATCTGACATTTTCGCGGGCATCATCCGCCGCTGATTCGGCATCGGTAACGGCGACGGCGACAGCCCGGGCGCAGCAGGCCCCAGCACATTAAGGCGAGGAAAGTCCAACCTTAAGGGGGTCAGTGTTTCTCGAACGGCAAGGAACTCTCTTTAGAAGCTCCACGATGCCGCCGTTAAGCATGTCAGACACGCCCGTTCCAAAACGCCGCGGCATGTCTAGCTGCATTCAGACGGGGCTCATCAGAAGACGCGTGTGCAGTGGTGCACAAGACTTAGTGGGCGAGCGATCGTGGCAGTATCAACCACAGCTGAGGGGGAAGACACCGTGGTAGAGCCCACCACGCTACTAACATATTACCGTTCGTCGTACAATAGGATTACGTCCAAACGCTCCACACTCCTTCTTACGGGATTGCGGGTTGTTAATACAGCACACAGTCACAGAGAGCACACGCAATACCTACACACGACGACAAGCCCAATGACGCGGGCAATGAATCTGTGTGGTTTAGGATGGTGTAAGATTACCATACCCCAAGAATGCAGCTGTAGTTGTGTATATCAAGCCACAGACGGAAGGCGTTTTCATAAGAAAACAGTCCGGGGCGTCAAACGAGCATGCCCTCTGAAAACAATCAGTGAAAAATGCAGACGACACACACTGCCTTGCCACCACCCCACATCGAAATCCGAATGACCCCCTGGTACTCGATATTCACGCCAGGTACTTGTATTGTACGCAAGTTGGGCACCTTACAACTAGCATGTGACGACGACCAAGCTGCTGAAACGCTACTACCCCTGTGAAAACTGAACCAAATACAGAGATTCCTCGTTGAAGTATATTTGCGCAGCCTGAGGAGAAAACGAAGAGAATCACAGATCACACTAACATCCTTGTCGCCATCACACGACACATTCCTAACGACACAAAAAACATAATATACATGTCAGATATCCTCAATATATGCATACTGGATAAATCACAACTAAAACGTACTGCAGAAAACTGGAGTAGAGTACCAGTAATACGATCGGAACACTATAAATAACATTATGACACATTCTACGATAGAGGCTGACCATGTTTTTTCTGAAGCTCCTCACTCGAGGGGCTCTTTACCTCACCGAAAAATGATTTTCGAGCAAACTGAAAGTGCAATCCGATGAACAAACCTGTGGCCTATCTATACAAAAAAGGCATATTGCAAAAATAGAATTACATTCCGACGAGTTTGGGTTAGGGAGCTCCGTCATCCACAAATGAAAAACGCCAAAACGTGCTGCCTCTATCGTCGTAGAATGCGTCATATGTCAACCGGGACGCGTGCAACAGTTGGGGTGTCAATTGGTAAGAAAAACATCGCCGATTTACGGGGCTTCTCCCAATATGGTGTGCTTCGACTACGGAAAATAAATAATGTCCTGAACGAGTGTGAAATAATTAAATTTGGGACGTTGTATATCGTTCGAATATCTTGTGCTTTAACATTTGTTTTCGGTGTATACCTAGGCCATGGGATTGTTCCTCGGGTTACATTTGCATTTTTTTCGAAACAAGATTTTTAGTGTGAGCGGGCACTCCTCAACCGGCGAGCTTCCGGAATATCGGTGCAGCCCAATCGTAGCACGTGTCCCGAATGATAGTATGGATAGGCCATGTTCTTATTGGCGAAGAATTCCTTTATTCTTCGTATATTGCACTGCTCTGATAAATTCCTGTTCATACATGTATCACACAAAGAGCAGGAAATCCAACTGCCGCTTATCGTACGCATGCGCGTGTACTACATGCCGTATGTTACACTCTGAAACCTAGCGCCCTGTCATTTGTTCCCTTCGTCTAACCGCGGCTGTGTGCTTCCACCACCGCTGATAGACAGCGATAACGCAAAACCACAGCTGTGGCAGAACCCCATGCCTACTTTCGCATATTCTCCTTCGCCGTTGTGCAGCACGAGAGTGGCCAAAACCCCCTCCAGAAACGTCCTTCATCGACCTGCACCCCTGTGCCTGTCGAGCCAAATATGTCCCGCTCCCCGTGCCTACTTTCACGCTTTCTCCTGGGCCTGACTACAGCAAGAGAATGGTAGCGACTTCCTTGACCTTGAAAGGCTTCCATCGCGTGGGCTGCATTCCACTCACTCGTTACCGTCGGGAAAGCCAAACCGGTAGACGAAGTAAAGCGAGAGGCTAGATGTGATCAACTACTACCTCAACCTTCGCCCCCACCCCAGTAAATTCGATATCCGAGCGTTTCTCTGGCGTCCACCCTTTCCGCTCGTTCACGCACCCCGAGTTCGTCCGGAATGGTTACCAATCGGAAGAGGTGGGTGCCAATAGATTAAAATACTGCTGCGGAACAAAATAAACCTCCGACACCTATGCATCTTTCAAGCACCCATCTTCCCCGTTTATGTACCTACCCGAGGTCGTCAGGAAAGGCTACTATGTCAGAAAATAGATGGGTGCATGAAAGTTCACTACGGTGCAGCATATACTGGAAAGTCTCCGCACGCAAGCCATAGGCTCTTCGCTCGACCGCAAAAACCTGCCCGCCTTCCAACCACGGGGCAGAGCTTACGATAAGCCGTGCGTGAGGCCTCTCTACATGCTGTACCTTGGAGCAGAACCTTTCGGGGTGTTGTCGCTCTTCTTCCCTTTCCCCCCAGGGCGTCGAAAAGCGAACAAGCAAAAGTGTGAGGGTCACATTGAGCTCCTCCAACTGCATCACCTTATCGAGGCCACTTACGTATGTTACGCCAACTCCAGCACGTCTAAAAAAGTGTTCGAAATAAGATAACATAACAATTGCGGTATTCGGTGTACAATTCAGCACGTTAGCCAAACCCGCAACGACTAGGCCGTACTGACTACATACACCATGAAATAGGCCTATACCTCAATTGGACAGCGGGTGTCTGTCTGCCTTTGGCAACGGTACCGGCAAGCCAAACCACGGCAATTCGCCAGTATATGATAGGCGTCCTAACGGAAATAAGGCGCGATCACAAGTAATCAAAGGTGTCCTACAGGAAAAGAAAGCTATACAAGCAAGCAACCAACAAGAAGCAAAACAAAGATTAAGGAACAGGCACACCTATCAAAAGACGGCTGACCTTTCGTATGGCACATCGTGGGCGGCCAAAACATCTCCTCTCCACTAGCAAAGCCATACTGTGCACAGTTGTAACCAGGGCAATCATTCATAAAATAATCAGTAAACCGGTAGGAAAGCGGCAAAACTTGGGCTACCCTACCTTCTACCGGCATATGGTACAAGCTTGGCGCGCCCCTACTGGAAATGAAAGACACACTCAGGACCGACCAACATAAAGTAATCACCGAGCAGGAACAGACAAACGTATCCTGGGCGACCTAAACACCTCCCTGAAATGCTAAAACCATACATAACCAAAGAAAATCTCAGATAAAAACGCAAAGCCCGACAAGGAAGCTACAGCGTACGACTACCCCACCTTCAACCGGTGTGTGGTACGAGCTGGGTGTTCCCTCCTACCAAAAATATAGCATCCTTCACGAACAACCCACGGGCAAGGAACGCTGAAAATAAAAGGGGCACACGTATATACGAAAGGGTGGATGGCCCTTCTTACGACATACTGGACAGCCATAACGCCTCCTTTCCATTTCCAAAGTATACTGTAGTACATCGCCAACCCCGCCAGAGCAATCGATCACGACATAAACGGTAAACCAACAGGGAAGCGACAGCACACTGCGAGCTACCCTACTCTGTACCAGTATATGGTACGGGCTTGGTGCCCACAACCGACCAGTGTTTGGAAAGATACAGCGCACTGTGACACCTACATAGAAAATGCGACAGTAGTTACTCCCGTTTCAATAAAAAACTACCTCAACAAGGCCAAATAAACGGTCTCCACTTGCTAGCTAAACATTTGTCGGGTAGTCGTTATTAATACGGGAAAGGGTGTCAGATAATTTACTCTCACCGTTAGCTTACTCCGCACTTTACCCGTCCCGTGTCCCTGGGTTTCGAAAACTTGAAAAACACAGTACCGGGTATACATATTTTATGGTTAAAAAAACAACACTTAACAAATCAACCCCGGGAGCCATCTCAACTTCAACCATTTTATGATGTCGATGAAGTCAGTCCGCCTGCTGTCAGGGCCAACCGCCCGTCGGTAGTGCCCTGCGAGCTTGGATCGCTTAGACCATCTTACGACGCGACTCCTGGACATTTGAAGTACAAGTGGGCCTAAGTTAGTCTCCCCCTCGTAAGAAGTTGCCAAACGGCGCCTTGCCCCCTCCCTATTAGCACCAAGACATAGTAGCGCTGTATGAGATACCATACTATAATGTGCAGGTTACTCAATTACCCGCGTCTTCCGTATATATGAGGCCGTCAAACTCCATATTTTATGACGGTGACGAAATAAACGCGAACACTAACGAACACCACCGATCACCAAAACCCGCACAGCAACTAAATCAAGCCTACGACCGGCCAGGCGGCCACCACGACAGTCGTCAGCACCGGGAGGCATCCTTACCCCCCTCTGGATCAGCGCGGAACGACTTGACGTCTTTGCT
This sequence comes from Alaria marginata, assembly GCA_037833945.1. Lineage (NCBI taxonomy): Eukaryota > Phaeophyceae > Laminariales > Alariaceae > Alaria > Alaria marginata. The sequence continues at coordinate 8,150 of JBBMKB010088207.1, forward strand.
TAAAAGGCCATTCCACGCGGGCCGCTTGTTGTCCTGATCGGGTACCGAATCCTGCCGGTGGCAACGAGAGCAGGCACGGTAGGGACATAATCATCAGGGACCAAGGTGTGCCTTACGTCGCAGAGTCATAGAAACCAGCAGCATTGTACTTAGGCAAGTGCCGGGAAGACTAAATTCATGTATTTGTTCAGTTTGAGTATACTCCACATGGAAAGTTGTGTTAGGCATCGAAACGTCAGCATGACGTTTGCTGAGATTCGAACTCGCAAGCGAAACAAGAACGCGGAAGAGAGACGAAAACCAACAACTGCTGTCCAGCTATCGCCCGAATTCACCGTAATCCTAAAACACCGTATCAACGCTATACCACAGTTGACTAGCCCTACAATTGCCGAAACACGAACATCCCCCTTCCCTCAGGCTTGCGCCAACGCCCTGACCTGGACGATACATACCTCTCATTTGACAATTTGGTGCCATCCATAAAGCTGAGAGGTCGTCGGTAACTGTGGGTGAGCCCATTGTTCGGAAGCGCGGGGTGGCGGGATGTGCGTTGCGCAGACGCTCCCACGCCTTGTGAAGAAACCCTGTTTGCTGCACGGCGAGAAGCCTGGTGCACGGGCCGCGCAGACGATTCACCTTCTCCCGATGCACCACCAATCGTTAGCTGGCGTCGAGCACACCCTTCGTCGACGGGGCGGACGGACGGTGCACCCCCTCCCAAACCCTCGACGTCTGGCTGCCGGCGAGCGTAGGAGTGGTGGGCGGGAAGTGTAGCAGTTCCCACGCGTGCGGAAGGCGCAGTCGATGCGTTGCTCTGGTGAGCAGAGGACTGGCCCACAGCGGGTACCGACGGCGCAACACCTCGCGAAGAACCGGTGAGAGGCCGGCGGCGAGCAGACGACCGGCTCACAGGGCGCGTGGACAGCCCAACGCGGCCCGAAGAACCGTCGATGGGGCGCCTGCGATGACCAAATGTATGTTTTGCAAATACCGCGATGGGATAGCAACGAAAGGCGAAGAGGTTGGTGCGAACAGGCGCTGTCTGGATGCTGTCACTTAGGAGGCCTTAGTGAGCAGGTACACATGCAGGCTAGATGCTCTCAGGGGGTACGACAAAGCCCGCGGTATTACTGTAGTGCCACGTGGATTGTTCCTGTTTTCAAAAGCAAAGGTTGCAACATGAAGCCCATGGTAAATTTGTGTACCGAATGGTCCCACTCCACCCCGTGTTTGATTTTCCCGGCCTCAATTTGCACGACACTCGTTCAAGGAAGTAATGACACCAAGCTCACACTACTGACAGTACCAATTATTACCAAAGCGACCAGCCAAGCGTAGAGAATTAAGCACGAAAAACAATATCACTTTAATTTATAGACGCATTGTATTATGTGCGACGAGCAATAGCAATCCCACGGCAAGCACTACTGCAGCGCCTGGCCCCTTCTCACCTGACACTGTCACTGCGACCGCCGCTCGCCTCTTCCTTCCTGCTAATGCATGTACCCACTTCTTCCGGTGCTCGCCTGCTGAAGGCACCTAGGCCTGACGCAGCGTTCTGAGAGGGCACATCTGCGGTGTCCTGCGGCGGCGTCATTGAGCTTGTGGAAGGAGTGCCTTCTCGACCAATAGCCGTGGAATCCCTCGCCATGAGACCCTCCTCGTCTCTTGAGGGGGGCAGAACAGCGCCCTGGGCTTCGGCTCGTTGACGGCGGGCATTTGCTATGAGCGACTGCGCAACAGCCCGCTTGGTCTTGGCCACAGCACACGCGTTTTCAACGTCCGGCGATATATGAGCCCGTGCCGTCGCCTTAGCCGCCGCCGATCCTGAAGCGAGAAGTGATGCTAGCGTAGACTCGAAGGCGTCACGCTCTCGCTTCATGCTGTCTCTCTCACTGCGAAGCTGTTGGTTTTCGTCTCTAAGTACTTGTTTGTCGCCTCGGAGTGCCTTCACGGTCAGGCAAAGATCCTTGTTGTGGTCCGAAACGCCACGTAGAGCGCCCTGCTGGCGCATGATGATGGACAGCTGGAAGAAGCACGAAGGCAGGGAACAAGCAAACGTGGGGGGACGCACACATACACAGTGGTATTCAACAACTACGGTAAATGTCAAACGACTTAACCCGTTTGATGTTATGACACCCGGACGGTCTAGCACGATCAACGCCAACAACAGCGCGATGCATTGCACTGTTGCTGGCATGATGCCGGCCCAAGCCACCTGCACCACAGCGGCACCTTTCTACATATGGCTCTCCGAATGGGAGGCTTTATCTCAAAGATATTTTCGGTGGCCAGAAGGATCAAACCAAACGTAGTGTGCACAATAAGAGAGTCTACTGCCAGCACAAAGATACTATCATCGCATCGCAAGATAATACACAACGATGCAGCAACGTTGCCTAAGTGTTGGCGTATCAGCGTGTGCTCAAGATACCCAGTGCGGTCATCGCACATGTATCACTACCATTTGTGGTAGTCCATCAGTAGTATTTAAACCAGTGCCTGCGGAAGATGGGGAACAACGCTGGTTTTAAACTGCAGAAGACGCTTGCAACACAAGCCGGGTAAAATGCATCGGTGCTTGTCCCCTAACGTGTCGTAAGGAAACTGGTGTACTGGTCAAATTGTCTATATGTATAGGTACAGCTGAATCATGTTGAAGTCGCTCGTTGTTAAGGTGTAGCTCCGTGTTTTTCTACGTGTTCTCTGCCTCAAACCATGTCAAACTGGTACGTACAGGCATGATTGGTCGGTCGACAGCACCTTGTATGCCGTGACGTGCGGTGTGCAAAACGAGAAGGGTTCTATTTCCCATCACGGTGATACGTGTCTAACTCTTAGGAAGAAACACCCTACGTCACCCACCGCTGAGTCGAGCACGATATACCACGCGTCACTTACAACTTATCATGAACCCCGCAAGCCGAAAGGAGCCTGGAGTCTTTGCTAGCGAAGTTCTTACCGGTGGGACGAGGCTGAAGAAGCACGGAGCTAGGCCTTGGATTACACTTGCCATACTGGCTCACGCCCTTGGACGCGTGCTACGATAGAGGTGGCACTTTTAGGCCGAACTGTTTCTGAATGACGGGGCTCCTTAACCCAAAATCGTCGGAATGTCATTTTTATTTGCAATGATTTTTTTTTGTATACCTCGGCCATGGCATTGTGCATCGGGTCGCACTTTCGTTTTTCCCAATATCGTTTGTTTGAGTGGGGTATACAGTAACACTCCCCAACTGAGGAGCCTCATAAATCAAACAATGGTTGGTGCACCTCTACCGAAGCATGGGTCCTTACACGAAATAACGTTGTTCGAACTTCGAAGTATTTGTATTATTATTATTATTATTATTTCTATTATTATTATTATTATTATTATTATTATTATTATTATTATTATTATTATTATTATTATTATTATTATTAT
>JBBMKB010088229.1:0-11581 GCA_037833945.1 Alaria marginata
CTGGAAACCCTTTTTGGGGACAAGATTACTTGATAATAGTATAGGGACGGGGTTCGGGGTTCTAAAGGGGTTAACATAAGTAGCTCTCGTGCCCTTAGCAGACCCAGTCTAGAATAATCTATTCCCAGGGTGGGTCGGACGAAAAGGAGTTTTACCGCGTGTCATAGTCGTAAAACGTATATCCAAAAATATGCTCTCTCTACATGTTTACTCCCGCCACTGATTCCATACCGCGACACAGACCACCAAAGTCGGCTGGGACACGAGGGGCTACCTTTGTGGGGCCCACCCGACGACAGCTGCCGACGTAAAGTCAACTGACTGAACGTTGTACTACGATCGCCCGCAACAAAAACACCACGAGCTCTCCGGTGGGATACAAACAAAAACAGTCTAAAAAACAATGCAAAGAATGGATGCACGAGCACGATACAAATCGGCAATTTTTAACATCATAACAATTAACCCGTGTATCATACTTGCCCCCCATTTTCCTCGTGTGTTGATCGACGCTTTTCCTCAGAAGAAGCAGCAGCAGCTGTAGCACAATCTCTCGACTCCCCCTTAGGGCGTCCCCTCTCTTATAGTATTTCTTTATGAATCCTTGTACACAACTAACTGCTATAATATTGCTTCTTTCTTCTTTTGAGATATACTCGTATATGGATACATGTTTTTTTCTCTCCGGCATGTTGTGTTGTGTGCTGACTCCTAGATGTTCCGCTTGCGCGTTCTGTATGATACGTTTGGCATTGCGTTGCACGACCCCCTTGCCGCGTTTGGGATGTATGTGTATCTCTGTCTTGTATTTGGTGTGGGTCCACCGAGCTTGCTCTCGCTAGGACGAGGCATCAGCTCGGATACTGGGGGTGCTGAATGCCGATACGTGGAAAAAACAGTATACTGTAAAGAATACACACACACACACACGAATGATACCTCTTCTCCTTGCGCACACCGCATGGGAGGGGGCGAGCCATACTACAGCGCACTACTGAGAAGAGGCGTTTATGTAGGCCCCGTTCGTGGTTGACCCAATAGGGGACAGAATGATAGGGCTGTCGAAATAACTGTTTCAACGGTGTGTTCAGTGGAGGCACCAGGCCTACGTGCACACAAACGGGCCTACGGTTGAAGAAAGCAAGCAGATCCTTCACCTAAGTAAGTGTTCATCTTTTTTGCTCTCTCTTTTTGTATTACGATTTGCGAAAATCACATACAAATATTTTGTGGACCTACAATCGATGAGTAGTTGCTGAGATTCTCAAGTGACTAGAGTTTCTGTTCTGGTCGGAGTTATGTCGCAATCACCAAATCCCCTGCTTTGTGACGCTATTGTCAGGTATAATTCCACATGTTTTTAGCCATCCCCTACTCTGTCTTAAAACGGCGTTAAAAGACCTTTTGGCCCTGTAACTTATCAATCATCTACTCCATATTTCACCCGACTTAAAGAGTTTAAGGCTGTGTAGCTTCTGCGACGCCAAGGACCCATCAACTCCATACGGCGTCCTGGCTAATTATTTTCAGATCCTGACTGCGTCAATCGCTTTGTCTTTGCGTGCGGGACCATGGACCTTGGGTTATTTTAATTTTCGTACCGGTGCGTTCTGAAAAAGGCAAAAATCTAAATCACCACACGTCCGCCGCTGTACGAGTACCAGTAGTCCGAGTACAGAGTACAGCAGTTTACCTCGCACTATTTTATTTTTACTCTCTGTGCTCGTAGCTTGAAAAAGCCATCGATGGCGGCGGGGAGCTGCGACCCCCCCCCGCCCGCCGGAAAAATCACCGCTGCCGGTTCGATGCTGCGGCCGCTGCTGCAATCTTCTTTCACCGCTCCCGACATTTTCTCAAAGGAAAAACTGCCAGCGTTCTTATAACCGAACTGGCCTGTACGATGTTTTATCCCTATTTTTGATCCAGCGTCCCCTTGGTCACCGTCACTCGTGCGCGTATCCCCTTGTCCTTCGCCCCCTATCGGTATGCGCAGCTATGTCCGTTAAACGCAAAGCGGTATGCACAGCCATGCCCGGTTCACGCAAAGCGGTATGCCCAGCCATGTCCGGTGGACGCAAATCCAAGGAAGGGAGCATGGAAGCCAGGGGGGAGCCTGTACAGGTCCGTGTTTCAAAGGAATGGCTATGTCTCTCCGGCGCGAGCAAAAGCGCCACTAGGTCGAAGACGATCGTAATAAGTTGAAACTTGGGTTACCCGTGTATTAGGATGTTTGCGAATTACCGCTTTTCGATAGATAGCAGTTAGGTAGAAACACGTATAACCTAAGTACTGAAACCATCGAACGTCCAACGACAACCCAATCCACAAAAAGTCGGCGAAACGTGAGGTTAGAAAATATGTTTGCCTACAATTGTTTAATTTCTAGCCAATTTGTTTCTTGGGCTGGTTCGTTCCAGTACTGTACTGTACTGTACTATACGTCGATTATGATGGTATTGTAGTCGGTTCCAATACTATGGAATATGTTTCCAACCCAGCGGAGGTTGGAATTAGCCGATACCTTACCATCAAAACGTGGAGTAGATTATGATGTCCTGGAAAACGGACGGCAAATGCCGAAGATGCCAAGTCCCGAACCAGTCATAAGTCCACCCCGGTAACTACCTGTCTACCGACTGTGTCTCGCCTCTCGCCCCTGCCCTGTGTATGTCATTTACCCTTTCAACGGTCCTAAACCATGTCCAACCGTCCCATATTAGAAGCAGCACCTGGTATGTTCTCATGTTCTTGATTCCGGCGTACGGTGGAATGTTGACCAGTCATCGAACAAAGCGAATCGTCTGGTACAGTTTGAGTTGTGAAACCCGCTTATTGCAGAAAAACATTGTCTCCCAAAATTCCCTATATGGTTTATAGCTCTGATGCTTCATGTTGGCGGGCGCATGCTGCTACTGTACTGGTACATATTGTATCATCATCAGGTATCATATCATACATACATAAATTGTCCCTCTATGGTGCCGGTTAAGTATTGCTGGTTGCCAGATATAGTGCCTTTGAAATCGCTCTGACAGATATGAACGTCCAGTAGTGGAAGTATGCGGAGTAGTGCCGGTGATCGCTATAGTGCCGGTAAACGTTCCATTACTGTACTATGATACCGGTACTGGTAGACCGGGGAAGGTAAATGCGCCAAACCTAGCTGAACTGGTCCTGAACTACGTAGGCCAGCACCGTTCAACCCTTGAAGTCGACACGTCACAGGTTCGCCGGTCTCCACTTTTTTGGTTGTTGAAACTACACTCGTACCCAGTCCAGTTTAAGACCATCCAATTTAAGACAAACGGGTTTAAAACTGTCCAGTTTCAGACTTCTCAGGACTTAAGACTATGTTTTTAGGTAAACCGGCCTGTCACAAAAAACGAACTACTTGGAGTTGGTATATATATAGTTTTTGCAGTAGTAAAATATATGAACATGGTGGAAATAATACCACCTATTGCAGTAGTGAAATAAAATAACACAGTACAGATAAAACCACTTTAATTCGCTTGTCGCGGGGTGGTCTCAGAGTAGGTACACCACTGCCAAACCTCCCAGAATTGGGCCAGAACCCAGACGTGGACCTCGCGAGTTGTCAGCAGGGTGTATAGTACGAACGCTACCCGACATAACAGTGGGGCCAAGAGTACCGGTAATTCACGACAATTGCACATGCCGAGGCCAGGGTCGTTTCTGAGTACACACATAATCACGATTCGTGACCCCTTGAAGATCTGAACTGTCACGTTTTCAAATAAAAAACAAACAACGTTTTTTCGTCGCAAATCCGGACATCTACGATTCCTTATGATTTACAAAACAACGTGCAAAATCAGGGTTCGTGACAAATAGCATGATTCGATTTTTTTCACGTTTGTTTGGTTACGGTTCATGAGATTGTATGTGCTCGTTCGGAATTACCTTCGCCTCAGAGTTGCGAGAAATAGAGGAGGCGGGGAGAAATACAGTAGCGCAAAGACCATACCGGCAAATAAGAGGGTAAGCAAAGGTTGTGTCTCACCTTGTCGTACGTGTCTTTGTCTCTGCACGGAGACTAATCGTCGAACCTGCTTGCCACGACTTGTGCAGGTGATACTCGCGGCGCACAGCCTGGGTTCATGTGGCGATGACGTTCTGATGCTCAAGATGTCCAAGGGCGATGGGTACAGCATGGTGAGGCGTAAGATCATCGAAGGCCTGCAAAACCAACTCGGCGTGGAGGGAAAGATCAAGATAGTCCAGGTCAGTTGCAGTGTGGGCCTCCCGATAGCGCTAGTTGAAGTTGAATACTGCCACTGCCCTCTATAGTGCTGGTTACAATACTTGGCGCGACCGGTACTCTCAGTATCTCTCTATGGCAACCCTTTCCCAAATCGCGCCAGTGCCCTTAATAGTGCCGTTATATTGGGCTAGCACACCCCGGCACCATTAGGAGCCTCCCGCGCGACTTATCGATCGTGTTTTACCATTTAGGGACTTGAAGGGAATGCATGTTGAAACGTAGTGGCGGTTACAGTTTGTTAGGAGTTTCACCAACCGGCCTGGGCTGCTGGGGTAGACAATGGGTCCGAACTGCAACGGAGAGAGGAGGGAGACGTACGACATGTGCGCAGCATGAGGATCGTCCTTGCTTATTTCACACTCCTCTTAAAACATCGATACTACGATACTACTGCAATTACTTTTGTTTGGTGGCTACATCTGACCTTAAAACGGGGTGATAGAACCCCCCCTCCCAGCAACCACTGAACTGACAGGGTAAGTTCGAACGGAATCGAGGTTGGACTCCGGAATCTCAGCGGTACATGGCAAAAGTGGGAGCTAATTTCCTTGTGGGTTAGTCTAGCTGGATGCGCGAATGGATGACCCTTACGACCAAAACATGTCCGACATTACAAGAGTATATGTTACGTTACCGGGCAGACTACCATTTAACCTGCTCTACAGTGCATGGCCTTCTGTTCCGTTGCCCAGCAGCTTCACATCAAAACGCCTGCTTACACTGCATGACTTTCTGCTTCGTTGTTTTTCAGATTCCCATGAAACTCATTCCTATGCATGCACTACTTTTTGTGCCGCTACGAACAGATGTTGCACGGCGGCTATGACCTGAACGTGGGTCATCTTGGACACTACGATGGCTTCTACGGTGTCTCGGGGGATCCTGTGCTTTTTCGGTACTTCGTCAAAGGCATGGGCGTACCCGAGGTAAGAAGGCGTCGCACGGTCGGCACGCTGCTCGGTGATTTTATGCAACCACCCCGCGGTACAGAGAGCGTGCGCCTCCGGTAGTGTAGGTAGCTCTGCGGTCACGCGGGAGTGCCGCGGCAAATGATTGCGATTTGGTCTCCGATTTGCCTCGAAGAAAGTGTGTGGGTCTAAGGTTGTCACACACCGGAACATGTCAGATCACTGTACGGATCATATAGCCCAGATCACTGTACAGGTGGTTACCATCCGATTACTGTGCAGATCACACATTATGTTACACCTATCACTGACACCGGTTGCTGTGCCGATAACACAGAGCATTTCCACGGATCACAGAGCAGATGACACTTATCTTGTTGATAGATCACTGAGTAGAGCCTGTAGATCATTTTTATGCATCTGCATCATCCGTTAAAGTTTCTACACGGGGCGTATATGCCTGATCTGAATGAGATATACATGTTCCACAGTAGTGATCCACCAGGTGTGGTCCTACTTGCATGCATGTGCCCGGGTTCGCAAGCACACAAATCGTACTGTAACTGAACGACCCACACCACCTAGCGTATGGCAACCGCACGCTTTCTGGTTTGAACACCGAGAATTATCCTATACTTAACTTGTCCGGGTCGATGAGCGACCGTTCCGCGGTTACTTCTTGTCTTGATGATGAGCTCAACCACCCACCAGACGCGTGCTACAGAATGGGCGCAATTTTAGTATCCAGGGCTCCTCCTCCGTTGAAGAGCTATACCAGGTATACCCCACCATAACCAATTCTCTGAACTGTGTACGTTTAAAGTTAGGAACAATTCGATCGCCTAGGTATTTCGCGTATACTGTCTGACCTGTACTATTGGAAAACACCAATGGCGTTGCAACGATTTCGGGTAGTTCCTCAGTGCGAAATAACTTGGCAAACAATGTGCTACCAGTACCGTGGAAAGCGGCAGCAGCAAGAGAGTAGACATCAGTGCATGTCTGGTTGTGTTTTCCACCGGCGTACAAGATGAAATGAATGTTTGTTTCTGGCTTCCCTATACTTGGCGGTAAGGTTTGACAAACCAGACATATCGTATCCTTATTTTGGGTGGGTGAATATCAGGGAAGACAACCCCTGGTCGATATCATCTGTCGGTCTACTATAGGTGATGCTGCCGGGTGGAAGCCGGATTATTTCAATGATCGATCGCATGTTTCCTGGGTAGGATCTGTACTATTTTTATACGCAGACCCTGCGCGACATACCATGACAACATATACAGGATCTGGATGACGACAGATACAGGATCTAGATGACGAGAAATACAGGATCTGGATGATCTTCATCGTTATCTTTCCGACGCTTCGTACGATAGAGGTATAGCTGGTTTTGGCTATTTTTTGTTTCTGAATGAAGGGGCTTCTTAACCCGAAACCGTCGGAACTTCAGTCCTGTTTTCCTCTATTTTTCGTTGCATGCTTTCGTCATGGGATTTGTCATCGGGAAGCACTTTTTGTTTGTATATACCTTTGTTACTCGTATGGGGTAGAGGTACTGTGTACGGTACTACTACTCATGTGAGATACAATAGATGCCTCAGAAAAACGTTGATGCACATCTACCGTATTATACAGTGCGTCGTTTTGTTTCAGTTTTCCAATAGCGACGACAACGACCGCTGGTTTCTGTTTGTCCACGTAGCCCACACCGGTAACGTGTGTGAGTGTCGCACATGCTGGCGACGCCCGTGCATACGGTAGACCTAAACACATACCAATCTTGTTACGATCCCATGGACAGTCTTGTAACGACAGTGTTCGTTTGTACCATGGCTTTAAGGTAGTCTCGTTTCGCTCGAAACAGGTTCATTTACACCCTTCTCTTGACATGGTGTCCATTTCCGAACACGTGTCGGCATGTTTGGTACCAGGTACATATTTTTCAAAGATATCTCTCTTTTCAAAACAACACGCCTTGATCCAAAGCAGCAGGGGAACCGCAGAGATGTTGGCCGACGATCTTGCGTGTTCGAGCTGTTTTTCAATAGTATCCGGCTGTTAGTTTCGGCTGACAACTTTGTTTTTTTTTGCATTTGCCTTGCGCTATCACCAGGGCATCTACGTCAAGGCCGAGACAGGCGACACCTTCGCTCTGCACCCCAAGCCGTCCGACACGGTGGGCGATGTCAAGAACATGCTGGTGGGCCGGGAAGGCATCCTGTCGAACGAACAAAGGCTGATATTTGAGGGTATGCACCTCGAAGATGAGCGCGCGCTTTCGGACTACGAGATTGGAGAGGGATCAACCATTCATCTATTTCTCAGAGTGACGGGTGGTGGTTTCGGCCCCGTGAGTTTCGCTGACGTCACCGATTCCGGTTCTTTGAAGAAACGGAATTTTTTAAACGACGCGCCCAAGTACAGGATCGCCCGCCCCGGGCTGTGCCTAGAAGGGCGGTGCGCCAACCGTCTCTGCCCCGCCTTCGGGAAGATGGGCATCCTCAACAATGGTTTCCAAGATTATGACTTGGCGCACGGGGCGACCAAGCCCTGCTCTCAGTGCCATGACGATGTGATGCCGACCACTTGCGCGTTCAACAATTGCATGTGGAGGTACGAGGGGCAGAAGGCAGGGGAGGGGCACACTGTCGTCGGGCCTTGGACGGAGGCCGATAACGCCTACCACCGCTTCGAGGAGGGGAAAGGGGTGGAGTGGAAGCGTCTGTTTCTCCAAGTCAGGAGGGTTCAGCCGCAGTTGACAGTGGCCAAGAAAGCAAGTCCGTCGGTTAGGATCGACCACACGTACAACTCGTGTACGCAGTGCTCGGGGCCCGTTGGGTCGGGCAAGGGGACACTTCTGGGCTGTGGCCATTCGTTCCATACGGAGTGCATCGTGGACTGGGAGTTGGAGTCGGTGGTTGTGTGCCCCATCTGCCGGAAAGAGTCGCCGCGCGGCAAGGGGAGGTTTTAGACTGCTCACGTTTTTGGCTTGCCCATGCTGCGACGACACTCATGACGATTCTTCCTAAAACTTGTTTATGATGGAGTTTTAGCGAGGTAGGCTGTTTGCTGTTTTGGGGGGATGCTTACAGAAGTATATGTGTATCCGCGGTGTGTTCCTAGAGTCTTCCTACAGTTTTCCTGCAGTTCTTTGTTTCTCTTACTGCCCTGGGTGGCTATAGACTGATTGGCTAGGCAGAGGTGTTGAGTTATCTCCAAAGGCGGTACATACAGCACCGTGGGGCGCAGTCTGGTGGCTGCGCGCTCGCTGTGCAGCTTCGCTAGAGACTGGCTGCCTTGATCTAGGCATCGTCAATCCAGGAGGTTATTTGCGTTTTCTGCCGTCCAGTGCGGTTACGTGTGCCTACCTGCCTCTAGGCATCATCAACTCAGGACGTCTTGCGCTGTCTCCCCAAGCGGTACGTTCAGCCATCAACAGGGGTTGCCGCCTGGTTGCTCTGCGCCCTCTGTGCAGCGTGGCTAGCGCGTGCCTACCCGGCTGTAGGCATCGCCAGCGTCCACTGGCAGCCGCCTATCCCTACCCGAGGCTCCCCCCTTTACTCGAGGCAGGCATCGCCGTCCTATAGTGGCTTTGGTTTGGCATTCCTCGCCAGTCCGATCGAGGATTTGTTTGGCCGGCACATGGCGAGCTGTTTGAGCACGGCGGTGTGCAATGCTGTGCAGCGTCAATATAATTGGGCTTCCTTTCTCGCTGTGTGTGTGTTTAGGTGTTTTTAAATTGAATGTTGATACAGCAAGACGAACGTGACCGTCGATGGCGCGCCATCACCGTTTGGTCGCTCGCTCGCGCCACCGCTTTCATCTACGGGGATAAGTACGCTGGCTGGTCGCCCGGACCGTCTTCGTTTGTTCGGTACGTCGTCGGCCACAAGTAAGTACAGTTTTAGGCGATGCGCGTCAGCGCAGAAACCTTGTACTATTAAAAATAGCCTTGTCGATCCGTTCGCCGACCGTATGTTCGTACCAGCTGCTGGTTTGTATGGCAGCAGCAGTACTACTAGATCTGTAGTAGTAGATAAAATTGTTGTTGTTGTTGTTGTTGTTGTTGTTGTTGTTGTTGTTGTAGTATCAGTAGTAGTAGTAGTAGTAGTAGTAGCAGTAGTAGTAGTAGTAGTAGTAGTAGTAGTAGTAGTAGTAGTAGTAGTAGTAGTAGTAGTAGTATAGTAGTAGTATAGTAGTAGAGTGGACGCATTTCAACCTCCGGATTTAAGCACAGCTCATGTGGAACATCTTTCACAGATGAGCTGTGAACGGGTTTGAAACAAGCTTCCAATGCTTTCGGAAGTCATGGCAACATTGGTGATTTAATATTTGTGGAAGTGCCTTTCGTGGGTACTCTTACGTAAAACACCTGTGAAAGATGCTTCCATTTGGAGTGTTAATGCGATGGCCCTAATGCGATCGATCGTTTTTCTGCTGTGTACATTCTGGCCAGCCAAGGGAATGGCCACATGGTAGCTCTCCCGAGGCAGTAGCGATCGAGCTCGCCGCGCTGTACAAGCCAGGAGCGAATGCATAGGGGGCTTTTAGTCGAAAGCCCGGTAACCATCGTTTTACTAGCAAAAACAAGCATGTCCGGACCATATAAATAACTATAGTTTCGCCCTTATGCGAGCGTCTGCTACTACTGCTGCTGCTCCTGCTGCTGCTGTGTTTTGTTTCGAAACAAACTCCAGTTGTATCGCGCGATTCGCACGATGATGATTCGGTCGGCGTTGATATGTACGAACCCATTTTAGAAAGGCTGAAGGGAGGCGATGATTGTAAACGATGTGAAGAGAGCGGAGGGGGCAGTCCTCTTGCCCGCAGTTTCGCTCCGAGTCCAACAACTATCTGCTGGTAGGGGCTTCGGCCTTTTCAGGCGTGGAGTAATCCCACGGTGGTAGGGGTTGCACGTTTTACTGTAGGGTGAAACGTTCATGACCGGTTGAGCTCCATACTTCACGAGGTTGCTTGTTTTAGGACTAGCGATCAGACATGTTGATCGGGTTGCGCAAACGAAAATGCTGGAAGTCAAATGTTTCGGGTGAGATATTGAGCTCCTCATGTCGGGAGCTCAATGACTTATTGCTGCACCCCTTATGATACCGTGGGGTGACTTCGTGGTCAGTCCCAGCTACCGCTGTCGTGCTCTAAGCAGCGTGCGCATGCCTCTCTCTGCTATGTACGCCTATAAGGTTTGCTGCTTCGTCGCCCCAGCGAGCGGTACGTGCTACGATAGAGGTATTAATACCACTACTGTTATTATAGCACGTTTTGGCATTGTGGTTTCTGAATGACGGGGCCCCTCAACCCGAAATCGTCGGGATGCCATTCTTGTTCTGCAATGTGTACCGTTAATACCTTTTACATACCTAGGCCATGGGCTTATTCATCTGGTTGCAACTTTTACTTTACTCAGAATCAGTTGGTGGCTGAGGTTCAGAGCCCTTCGAGTGAACAAAGTCTAACGTGGTGTTTACATACATTCATCGTACCATGTGTCGAGCAGTATCTCTTCGTTCGACAAACTACCTCGCCCTCCCCTCGTATGATGCCACTTCTGTGTTTTTCGATACCCATGGACTCCCACCTCTTCGACATCCAGTACAGTAGTACGATATTTCACATATTTTTCGAGTGACCGTCTCCCCAGGCACGGTGCATTATTCCCCTGTGTTGCCAAGCTGAAACCACGAGTTTGCGGTCTCGCGTCCTCAGCACGGCTTTCCCAGATCAGCAGCCTAGCTTGTAGCCTGCAGTCTCGATTATTGTGCTTTCCTTTCGTATTGCGAATTTCTAGGACGGCTCTTCCCTTGAACTGAGCTTTATGCCTTACTTGGTGAAGGTAAATATATAAAGTTGGTGGAAGTTGGTGGAAGCTGGTGGGGAATTCGGTGGAAGTAGATGGAAGTGGTGGAAGTTGGTGGAAATAAAAGAAAGACGATGGTAGTGGATGGAAGTTGGTAGAAGCAAACGGGAGTAGACGATTGAAATTGGTGGAAGTTGGTGGAAATTGGTGGAAAGTGGTGGAAGTAGACGAATAAATTCTACTTCCACGGTTCGTAGCTTCCGTGGACGTTTTCATGGAAGTTTGCGTGGAAGTATCAACGAACTTCCATGGCAGCTTCCACGGGGATGTAAAACTAACTTCCATGGAAGCCACATACATGTAGTCTGGTGGAATAAGACTGAAGCTTCCGTGGAAGCCACCACAGAAGTAGATGGAGTCTGGTGGAAGAAGACGGGAGCTTCCATGGAAGTCAATTGAAAATGTCGAATAATAATGTGGTGGACAATAGTGGACATAATTATTGACACTTGATTCGAAACGCTCGTTTTGCGCAGCCACGTCTTTTCGGGCTCAATTCAAGTTTTGTTTTTT
>JBBMKB010088240.1:0-11580 GCA_037833945.1 Alaria marginata
GGTGAGTGGGTTAGGTTGGGTTAGGCTGGGTTAGGTTGGGGTGGGATCACCACAGGGACACCTCAACACGGTAGTACCATTGTTTTTTTACAACAGTATTCATTATGTACCTAGGCCATGATGAGGTTTTTCATCGGTTTGCACTTTCGTTTTTCCATCAAAGCTAGATTTTGGGTGAACGCATAGAGCCCCCCTCAGAGAAAAAAAGAAAGAAAAAGCTTAATCTCAGAAACATTAGGCTCACCCGTACCGCACGAGTGTGCGCCGGCTGCTGTGCACGACAAGCCGTCGCCGTTTGCCGCGCTTGGCTCGTACTCTGCCGCCCCCGTCGGTCCCTTCCCACCACTCGACGCGGCTGGCACCACCCCCGGTGATAAACTCGAGGATGGCGACAGCAAAACGGGAGTCGCTGCCACTGCCGAAAGCCCAGAACTTACTGCCGCTGCGCCCGCGTCTGAGGTCGGAACCTGTTTGTCGAGAGCGAGATTGATATCGACAGACGACACTTCTGCGTGGGAATCCTTTGCCGCGGTTGCAATATTCGCGGGAACCTGACCCCCAATACTCTCCGCACGGCCTACAAGCATCTCTATTCTATCATTTCCCGCGGGTCGGGGGGGTGCAGCGGTCATGCTCGAGAGAACGCCACCACCACCACCACCACCACAACCACCACCACCACCACTACCACCACCACCACCACCACTACCACCACCACCACCACCACTACCACTACCATCGGCAAAAGTTGCTGATCCGCGCGATGCCGTGGCTGCCCCAGAAGGTACGGGAAACATCCGGGCCGCGCAAGCAGTCGCTACCGCGGCACTGACTGCGATCGCTCCCCGCGTGGCCACATCGGAGGCGAAAACGTGCAGCAGCCGAACGCACAGGGGCTCAACATCCTTGTGGCCGGGGTGTTCGTCGAGGCAAGCGAGGACAGCGGCCAGCGCCCCTAGCTTCACGCACAGAGCGGCACCACCACCACCACCACCACCACCACCGCTGCTGTTGCAACCTTCCGTGCTTCCCGCGCCGCTCCCGGAGCTCTTCTTGGTGGAAACCGTGATCGCGCCACCTTTTTCGAGTTCCGAATCTTCCCCCCCGAGTCGATTTGTTTGCTTTTGTGGCGGCCCTTGCTTGCTCCTTTTGGGCCTAGCGTTATCGCACGGGAGCTTTTCGTCACTTGATAATTTCGTCCTCCTCCTTGTGAAATTATTTGATTCTGCGTGGCGATTTTCCCTCGATCCGCGGGGCGAGAGGGATGGAAACCCTTGTAGGCTTTCGTCTGCAACCATGGTATATGTCTTCTCATCCCCGATGCCGTCGCCACCGCCACCGCCGCCGCCGCCCTCCTGGCGTCGGTCGCCTCTCCCCCCCTCGTGTTGTTCTCGGTCGCCGGCCTTGTCTAGCCCTTCAGTGGCCACCGCGAGCAATCCTTTGAGAGAGCTGATGGCCACAAACGCGTTAACCCTGGACTCGGACAAGGCCAGCTGCACCACGCTCCGGACGTGGTCTCTCTGCACGACTGGCTCGTTCCGTTGCCGACTAACCTCTAACCCCCGTGGACTAACGCCTAACCCTAATCCACCGCCAACGACGTTGTTGTTGTTGCTGCTGCTACTGCTGCTTCCGCCGCCGCCGCCGCCACCGCCGCCACCGCCGCCACCGCTGCCGCTGCCGCCGCCGCTGATGCTGCCCCCCTTGTCACTGCTTCTGTTTGGCCGATCGGCTGCATCCCCCTGGAGCGCCCCGTTTATTTGTGAACCCAACCGTTCCAACCACCTTCGCCGTAGGAAAGGTCTCGCTTCGTACCCCTCCCTGCGGTTAAGACCCCCTGTCGCAGCAGCCCGCTTTAAGGTAGGGGTACAACCGGCAGTGTCCATAGTATGCGTAGAAGAAGGTGGGCTGGTTTGCTGCTCGTGACGCTCCCAGCGAGAGCGCGTTTGTTCGGCGAACGCTTTTCGTGCGCGCGCCGCGTGGCCTGCGAGGTCTCGCCGGTGCTCCGCTTCTCGCTGCTGCATACGAGCACCGAAGTCTACGCAGTGGGTGGTGAAGCTGGACCTGCGGTGAGAATCATCCCGCGGTACAAAGGGGTGCAGCACAATTTTCTGAGCTCGTATTCATAACATCAGGAGCTCAACATATCACCCGAAACATGGCTTCGAAGACATTCGCTCGCGGAACCCGACCGACAGAGTCATCCCACGGTAGTAGGGGGGGTGCAGCGATAAGTCTATGAGCTCCTGACATCAGGAGCTCAACATCTCTCACCCGAAACATGACTTCGAAGACATTCATTTATTCGCTCGCGCAACCCGACCAACATTTTTATGCGCTATTATAGTAGTCCTAAAACAAAACTACTTCGTAAAATGATCGTACTGTAACCGGCAGTTCCTCGCTTGAGGAGCTCAACCGGTCAGGAACGTTTGGTCCAAACAATGCAACCCCTACACCGTGGGGTGACTCTTTGAGTAAACTTAAAGTGCAACCCGATGGCCAAACCCATGGCCTAGATATAAAAAGAATATTACTTCAAAACAATAATAACTATTCCGACGATTTTGGGTTAACGAGCCCCCGCCCCTTAATTCAGAAACGAAAATTGCCAAAACTTGCTACCTCTATCGTAAAACGCGTCTAATGATATGGTACTATTAATAACACTATTTTTTTCTGAGGCGCTTTTCGCTTGCGTAGCTCAATTATGTATACCTCTCGCCCAAAGACTTGTGTGTTGAGTAAAAACTGAAAGAAGTGCGAACCGATAAACAAACCCATGGCCTATTGATAGGTGCGCGTAAAATATTAAAAATGCAAAAAACAAGAATGATATTCCGACATTTTTTCTTTTTAGGGTCCAGGAGCGCCCTCGTCCCGAGGGCAGAACATAGTTTGGCCAAGAAGTGCTATACTATTACGGGGGAACATAGTAAATAGGACCTACGGTACACAAAAAAAAAACATATATTTCCCTATTTTCACTAACAATATTTGGTCCTATTTACTATGGTCCTCTGTTATAATACCTAGTCTAAAGTAGCATGCGACCAGGCGAGTTTTATCGGGAATTTAAGGCCATTATTGGATCGGAATCGAGAAGCACCCGGCCGCCATGAGCATGACGCCATGGCACCCATATTTCCGAAATCCAAAATCCATGTTGTAAAATTTAACGCCACCAACAAAAAATACTGTACGTATATACGTACATATGTACGGCGATGCGATACGAGTTACGCCGGTCGATGTTATGATGTTACCCTGGGAGGTCTTCGTAGCAAGGCCCAGAAGCTAAGTTCAGGATTTTTGGATATAGGGCACAAAAAGGGTTTAACATGCCTTGGTGGGCATGTACGTTTAGGAAAAAGGGGATGAGACAGTCAGAGGTCTCCACCCACGACCAGGTGCCTTTTCCTATCCGCCTCATAATATCGACATTTTTGCGTCGATTCGATGTATTATACCAGGCGAGCCTCAGAAAAAGCAGATGAACCCATACCACCGCATGCGTCCGGGAGACCACACAACGCAAGGCTGCTCGACAATGGGTGCGCTCTACACTACCCCGAGGCAAAGCACAACGACTCCCCCCCGCAGAGCCATCCCGCGGTAGGGGTTGCACTGCTGTTTGGGCAAAAACATTTCTGACGGGTTGAGCTCCTCAAGCGAGGAGCCGCCGGTTGTTCCAATGATTTTACGAGTATACTTCGAAGTGTTTGTATTAGGATTCTAGCGCATAGAAATATTGGTCGGGTTGCGCGAAAGCATGTCTTCGTGAAGTCCTTATTCGCGTGAGATATTGAGCTCCTCATGTATGTGTTAGGAGCTCAGGAACTTCTGCTGCGCCCATACCGTGGGATTCCTTCGCAGTTCTTATTTTCCTGTAAAGCACGTACAGGACACACGCCTCGGCGAAAAACGTTTGAAAATCTCGTCGCGTCCAACGAACAACTATTTAAAAAAAAATCCTACTTTTAGCCGAGCCAACCTGATTGAGATGTGGTGCGTTCTCACTTGTTTCCGCAGCAAGTCCAGTATCCCGTCCACGGAATTTCCTGGCATACGCCATACTCTGCGGGCACCCACCGTCCCAAGTGCACGAGTGGGCCATTTTCTCCTGGCGTCTTCACGCTGGAGGGAGAAAAACAAAAATCATATAATATTTTTTGCATGTTGAGTTACGTGCGCGAAATTACGGCGATATAAATACCGGGGATTAGTCTGTACTATCCCCGGTAGGAGATAAGTCTTATCCGTCACCGAGTCATAAGGGTTTCCACTGATATTTTGAACATGTTTTCATACCGGGGATAGGGGACACCTTTGATAGTTGCGGAAAATTAATCAGTTACGTACGGCTGTTTTCGTTGCGGGAAACTACCCGTGACCCCAAGCAACCATACCAGGGAAAGATGTCCACCCCGATCGATTCAGAGTGTCACATTGCGTACGAGTCACATGAACCGGGGGAACAAAAAACGAAGCTTGGATTGGTTAGATATGATGCCCACAATGCTCGTGTCAATATTTTCCCGGGAGAAGAGAGGGTACAGGTTTGGTGCAGGTACTTGTGAGTATAAGTATGATTGTGGTCTTGACACATGCTACGATAGAGGTGCGCCCGTTTTTTTTTCTGGGGACCCTGACTTTAGGGCGCTCTGAACCTCACCCACCAACTGATTTTTGAGTAAACTGAAAAGTGCAACCCGATGAACAAACCCATGTGGCCTAGGTATACAAAAAATCTGACTGACAAATAAGGAGTTTCCGACGATTTTGGGTTAAGGATCCCCGTCGTTCAGAAACAAAAAAAGCCAAAAAGTGCTTTTAATACCTCTATCGTAGAACCCGTCTCTTGTGAGTAGATCGCACCTGGACCGCACCACACAAGGGGGGGGGGAGAGGCCAAGTTTTTACTTAGGGTATTTGGTCGGACAAGGACGTAAAACACACCCGTGCACCGTACGAGTGCTAGTCTACCGCCTACCTCTCCGGCCTCCCATCTCTGTTTCCATGCTTGGCAGAAGAGCAACCCTGCTGCGATCTTCCTCCCGGGGTAGAATGCCACCCTTGCTCTCCGTCAACTGCCGTCTCTGAACCAGCACACCCCACGTCTGGAGGAACAACTGCCTCCGCTGAAGCCGCCACTTCTACGAGTACTAAGCTCGTGCACGACGAAGCAGCGTTCTCAGCAGGAGCGGGGGTCCCGTTCTTACCGAGAGCGGGGGTTCCGTTCTTACCGAGAGCAGGGGGCTCCTTATCGGTGAGAGCGGAGGCTCCGTTCTCAGCGGGAGAGGGAGCGGGGGGGGCGACGAGCGGACGTGGTCTCCTTGGGGAATAATTGCGCCGCATTTTTTCGTAATAGGCCGCTTTTTCTTTTTCGCCGTACGAGTACGGCCCGAAAGGGGGGGGCTCCGCTGGACGCGGCCGCCGCCGACGCTGGCATGCTCTCTGACCCATCTTGCAGCAGCCTTCTCGGTTGTGTGGGCTGCAGCACGTGGGGCTACTGCTGGGAATTGGCGCTGGGGAAGGGCACAGCATGCTTGCAACCAAAATGACAACAATAGTAGAAAGGGAGCGGTGCAATTGGTGACGTTTCGACATAATTGCGGCGTAATTAGCTTGCGGACAGGTGCGAGCTACAGTAGTACGAGTGAGTCTCAGCAGTAGTCAGCACACCATGACAGAGAAACAACGACACATCAGCCGCACGAGAAAGAGGTGAAGAGGCAGCAGTCTGCGGCACCTTCGCTGTGCTGCATTCCCTGCCGATTATTCGTGGTGGTGGCGGTGGTGTGGTGGTGGTGGTGGAGGTGGAGGGTGGTGCCCTTGCTGGCCTCTGCCGGCTGCAGGCGCTCTATCATAGCTATAACGCCCAGCTATGAAGAAATTTTTCGAGAATGCTGGCCGCACTACTCGTACCAGTAGCAAGCCAGATGAGAAAACGGGGGGAGGGTCGGCAATACCTCCGGAAGGATCTCGGCGAAGTGTTCCTCCGCCAATACCGTTGACGGGCGACGGCGACGGTGGTGGTGGTGGTGGTGGTGGTGCTTCCTTTTCGACCCGGCCTACACGGATAACCGTTCCTCATTCCCCTCCGGGCGTTAGGAGTGGCCGAGGAAGGACATACAACCGGATCGATCATGTAAAGCGCTTGACCTACAGGTGTTTTGTGGACATCGTTGAATTATTGTGTGCGGCTGCTATTAATAGCAAACTACCTGGTATTGAATATGTAGAGGCAATACGCATACGACATGTATATCTCGTGCGGTAGCGTGGTGCGTGTGTGCGGCTACCTTGATACGAATTATATGAATATGTACCTGGTAAGCAATACGCGTGCATGTATCATACCTCGTACGGTAGCGTGGTGCGTGTGTGCGGCTACCTTGATACGAGTCATATGAATATGTACCTGGTAAGCAATACGCGTGCATGTATCATACCTCGTACGGTCGTAGTGTGGTGCGGGTTCTACTAATAGCCAGGGGGTATTATTTCCCTGCGGAGAACGAGTGAGTGTAGACCGAAATCGCGCCGACAAAATCGTACTGCGTTGACCCCCGGCATTACGAGTAGGCGCCGACCGAAAAAATGCAGGGGGGGTGTAGAACACGCACGGCCAACGTACCACGCAGATCGTAAAGCCGAGTGTCAATGAATCGGCTGATTTCACAGCTAGCTGTCGTATTTTGACGCATGCTCGTATTTATTTCACGTTTATTTCTGAAAAGCTCCGGAGGTTCAACCTCATTGTTGGTTATTTTCAACGCAAAAGGTGCGCTACTACTGTGGCATGTCTCTTTTTCAGCGTCGTGACATTTTATAAAAATATGCTTCAAATACGTCAGCTGTGGGTTCTGCCAATTGAATGGTCGATACTCATCTTTGCATATGAACGACATGGACGGCAACTCGCAGCATGGACCCATGCTGCCTCGTTAGGGAGGGTACCTTACCACTTATTCGAGAAAATGGTTGACATACTCTTTGCAATATATATACCCTAACCCTAACCCAATCAAACGCAATCAACCAAGGTAGGGGTAGTCCCCTTCGTCTCGTAAACAGTGCGCCTCAACCATTTTCTCGAATAAGTGGTAAGCTCTACTGGCGTTAGGGGGGTTATATCAGGCCACCAACGGGGTGGACTCGTCCGTTGCGCTTTCAAGTGCAACCGGGTCAGATTCACCTCACGTTTTCCTTGTATAGGCAGAGTTTTAGAAATACGAGTACGTCGTACGAGTTTAACTTTGCGACGACGGTCTCATTATCATAAGAAAAACCTATAAATAAGTATACTAATATTACGGGGGAACGTAGTTAGTAGGACCTACGGTAGACACAAAAACCTATATATTTATCTATTTTCACTCCCAATATTTGGTCCTATTAACTACGTTCCCCCGCAATCGTATTATGCATATGAGTGCACGCATTTCAACCACGATGGACGCACGCTGTCAGGTTTGCATTGATGATATGAGTGTTTGGGGCATCCCGTTGCAGTTTGATAATTGTCGCAAACCTAATGGTGGTACGAGAGGTAGAGAGTATAGATACATTTGACTCCGTGCTTCATTTGGTTATGTACCTGTAGTCCTGTACTACTTTTGTAATTGGACGTAATTCATTGTTGAAGCTTTTAAGCCCGATACCTCATGATTAGAGCTAAACCACGTTCCTCTCCAGCAGGTTGCGGTCGAAACAAGTCCAGCCGAACCTATCGACACATTCTCGATAGAGGTTAACCAATAGTATTTGCCTTCTGAGGGTCCTCGCTTGAGGAGCTCTATACCCTCACCGAAAAAAGGGTTTTGAGCAAACTGAAAGTGCAATCCGACAAACAAACCCGTGGCCCATCTATACAAAAAAAGTATATTGCAAAAATAAGATGACATTTCGACGATTTTGGGTTAAGGAGCCCCGTCATCCAGGAAATAAAAACGCCAAAAATGCTATACTAATAGTAAGTAATACCTCTATCGTAGAACGCGTTAGGTCACAAATAATAAATTAAAACAGCTACAGCCCCCGATCTTTGACGAACCCACAACGTTGAGCCCCAGACCAATATTCCGTGAATGCAGGCCGATGATCAACCCGGGGTGGCGGTGGGGGTTCATCCCGAACAGGACCCGGCAAACGACCTTGCCTCGCTGGACGAAGACCGCGCCAGCACTCCCCCTACCCCACCGAGCACACAGCCTCCTCCCCCGAGCACGCAGCGAAGGAGAGTCAGCGTGAGCTTCAGCCCGACCGCCATGCGCGCAGCGATGAGGTCCGTTACTGGCAAGGGAGGGGCCGAGGGCGGCATGGGCAGGGGGCGAAGACGCGACAAACAGAAGCAATCCGCGGCGGCAGCAGCAGCAGCAGCCGCCACCGCGCTGCAACCACAGTCCCCTCGCGCGATGCGATATCCATCGCCACCGCCCCCGCACCCGCTTCATGCTCCCGAACTTTCTCCCATGCGTAGGCGTGTAAGCGTGGGCATCGCGCTCAGTTTCCGCCGACCTATAACACGGCCGATCCCCAACGAGGACAGCTGCAACACGACAGCAGGCGCGCAGATAGCCCCCCTCCGTTCCTCCGCGATCCAAGACACCGGCACGCCCGCCTCCGGAACCCGGTTCCTTCCTCGTCGCCTTATGCGACGGGGAAGCTCGAGTCTCAGCCCGAGGTCGATGCAAGAAGCGATGGATATCGCTAGGCTTCAAAACAACAGCAACCAGAGATATCCGCAACAGTCGGGGCCACCCGCTGTCAGGGGTGGTAACAACAATTTTCATCAGGTTTGTTCTCCACGAGAGTCGGGGTTGCCCACAGCGAGGTCGTCACCCGCAGCGGGGTCGCCCGCGGTGATGTCGTCACACCCTGAAGGGTCAGCGACGCCGGGGGAGCCCCCGCGGCGCTCCCAACGCCGGCGGTTTAGCGCGAGCCTCAGCCCCAGTTCGCTCCGCGCTGCGAACCGGTGGTCGGCGCGGGGGTTAGGAGATACCCCAAACAACAGTCGAGGATTCGACGAGGCAGGCGTAGCAGCAGCGGCGGCGGCGGGGGCGGCGGGAAGAGGAGATACGGTGGGATCGCCGAGCCCCGCCCCGGCCATCATCGGCAACCCTAAAGATGTCGGGGTGACCATGCCGCCGAAACGATCGGGGCGGCGATCGATGTCCCTCGCTTTGGCCGGTCCGCTTAACCTCGGGCTGCCCCTTCCTCTTTCTTCTCCGTCGAACGCCGCTTCGAGGGGAGGCCGGCCGGCTGGCCCCGGGTTTCGAGAACGCCTGCGGCAGCGGGCGGGGGGCGGCGAAGCTAAATCGAGAAGGTCTCTCTCGCCCCCTTCTGCACAAGGGGGTCGGCGCGGCTCTATCTGGACGGGATCGGAGTTGCTCGCGTCTGACCCCACCCAGGTGGGGTCTGACGGGGTAGCGGCGGGAGCGGCGGAGGGTGTGGGGGTCGGGGTAAACCGAGGGCGGCTTCCCAGCCTCCTGGAGGCTGTTCCTTCTTTCAAGCGGTTGGACGTCTTGAAGGATTTGCGCGAGCGGTGAGGCCTTGTTTTCTATTGCAGACGCTTTCTACGATAGAGGTAGCATTTTTGGCGTTTTTATTTTCTGGATGACGGGGCTCCTTATCCCAAAACCGTCGGAATGTCATTCCATGTTGGCAATGAGTTTTTTTTTGTATGGACGGGTCACGGGTTTGTTCATCGGATCGCACTTTCAGTTTGCTCAAAAGGAAAATTCGGTGAGGAATAGAGCTCCTCCAATGAGGAACTTCAAAAACAGAATGGTGAACCTCTATCGTAGAAAGGCTCTGCAAACGCGGTTGCTTCGCCGGCCAAGGAAGGCCACGGTAGGCGGGGGGTCGCGTTTTCTAAAGTTCGCGCGAGTTGTTGCCGACAGGTGCTACTTTTAGGTGT
Source organism: Alaria marginata (assembly GCA_037833945.1). Taxonomy (NCBI): domain Eukaryota; class Phaeophyceae; order Laminariales; family Alariaceae; genus Alaria; species Alaria marginata. Next base: position 9,926 of record JBBMKB010088240.1, read on the forward strand.
ATTAAAGTTAGCATGGCACGTTTTGGCTGAAATAAAAATTCTGAATGACAGGGCGCTCGTAAACCCAAAATCGTCGGAATTTAACCATTTATTTATCGATATTTTTCGGCCGTAGGGTTGTTCATCCGGGGGAGCACTCTTAAATGTCTCGAAATCAATTTTGCTTTGGACACATTCTACGATACTGTAATCAGTATAACACCATTTTTTTTCTGAAGCTCCTCACTTGAGTGAGCTCTATACCCTCACCGAAAAATGCATTTTAAGCAAACTGAAAGTGCAATCCGATGAACAAGCCCGTGGCCCACCTGTACAAAAAACAAAAGCATGCTCGTATTGCAAAAAATAGAATAACATTCCTATACTATTAGTAAGTGATTTTGGGTTAAGGAGCCTCCGTCATCCAGAAAATAAAAACGCCAAAAAAGTGCTATATACCTCTATCGTAGAACACGTCTTTGGGTGAGATATAGAGGTCCTCAAGCGATGAGTCCCACAAACAAAATGGGGCACCGCTACCGCCACAGCACGCGCCTACCTCATTCGGCAGTTATTTCCTCCTCAAGACACGCGATACGGTTGAAATATATTTGCGGCAGTTATTTTCTCCCCCCCAAGACACGCGATACGGTTGAGAAGGCGCACCATTTATTTTCTGGAAAGCCCTCACACTCGGAGACATGTATGTAGCTTACTGCACCTCAACCCAAAACATGATTTTGAGCAAACTGAAAAAAAAACAAAAGTGAGATCCGACGAACAAAACCGTGGCGGCCCAGGTACACAAAGCCCCTGATCATTCTTTGCAAAAAACAATAATGGCATTCCGACTACTTTGGGTTAACCCTTTTACAACTGGAAACCCGTTTTGGGGACACATTTACTTGATAATAGTATAGGGACGGGGTTCGGGGTTCTAAAGGGGTTAAGGAGCCTCGCCCTTCAGAAAAAAAATTGACCAAAAAGTGCTAATGTAGTTGGTACGACACGTTCCACATTTTCGGTAGAGGTGCTCTATATAAGGAGAAAGAAAAGTGCAAAGATAATAAATGGGATGAGCAAAACAAATATATATATATATATATATACCCCAACCAAACAAAAAGGATTTTTGAGTGAATTGAAAGTGCGACCCGATAAACAAACCCATCGCCAAGGCATACAAAGAAAAAAATTCACAAAAACATAAAAAATAGAATGGCATTCCGACGAGGTTGGGTTAAGGAGCCTCGTCCTTCAGAAAAAAAAAGGGCTGACCTGGTATACTAATACCTAGTCTAAAGTAGAAAAAAGCGTCCGCCGCTATGAAATCGCTAACAAAACACGGGATAAGCTCGTTTTCGAGCGAGCTACAGGGCCGCTCGTGCGGGTGGCATATGCATACAATAAACAAGTGAAAAGGGGGGAGGGGGTACCCACCCCACGGTAGCCTTGATCTGCTGCATGTATCTCGAGAGAAAATGTGATTTTCTGGACTATTTGTAGTTGCCGACTAATAATATTTGTTAGTCGGCTATTTTGGGTGGTTATTGGTAGTTCCCTGCGTTAATTATTTGCGGAGTTTCCTGTTCGTTATTGTGATGCTTGCCCTCCTACAATGTGCAGCATGATCTTCAACGTTGATCACTCAAATCATTCCCGAAAGAAGAAAACCA
>JBBMKB010088251.1:0-11580 GCA_037833945.1 Alaria marginata
GCACGATGAGGGAGTTTCGCGCCGAGGGGATGTCCTCATCGAAAGTTAACACGGCAAACGCAAAAAAATACGTCTAAAAAAAGCTGAGGAGCGCTGAGGGCGAAGCGTCCACATTAAGATATCTATATTTATATCGTCTTCCCCAAACATCAAGAATAATATATTGACACTTATTTAATACTTAATGACTTGGGATTAGTGTGAATTAATTGTTTTTTTATCGTAGAACTGCATAATTATCCCACTCTGATTCCAAAAGTGTTTTCCTTGTAAATGCACTATTAATAAGAAAATACCGTACCATATATATAACCCATATCCCTATAACCTATAACCTATAACCCTATAACCCTATAACCCTTTTATAACCTCATTAATTATCCCATATATCCCGAGTAGTTTGTTCCCCAGAATAACCCTTTTATAACCTCACTAATTATCCCACAATATTTCCGAGTAGTTTGTTCCCCAGAATGCGGGTGCAGTTAGTTGTGGAGGTTAAGCCGTGGAGCCTGTTTTCGTCGGGTTGCACTTTCGGTTTTCTCAAACGTCAGGTTTTGGGTGAGATATCGAGCTCCTCAAGCGAGGAGTCTCGACATATAATTGGCTCAGAGTGCCTGTGAAGAACGCTTGCATTGGAGAAGAAAAACGACTTGTTGAAAATGCGTTTAAAGGTCAAATGTGGAAACCACGAAGAGACGAGAACGCCAATAATGATGGGCGAAGACTCAGGAAGTGGTCGAGGTGGGCGTGACCGTCACCTGATCATGACGGGACAATGCCCACGCTACAGGCAGGCGTACGCTAAAGACTGTTGCACTGGCCGGCAGTCCATCCTATATACAGCAGCATTCCATCATAGTTCTATAGTTGGGGTGGCAAGCTGGATGCCCTATAGTAGCACCAATGTCCCGATAGCGGATAGAGAGTAGTTGACAGTGTGCAATACACTATTAATATATGAAGAGGAGTTACAATACTATTATAATAAATATGCTTGCCATCCGACAATGTGTAGCAGCGTTGTTAGAAAGAAAGATGAACGAACAGAAAATGAAGCTCCAGCAGAAAAACGTAGAAGTACGACAATCAAAACCGATTTGACGCACATGCATGAAAACTTTCACAACCAATATCACTCGGTCTCATCCGCCAAACAACGACCAAGCTGCCCTAAGCACTCCAGAAGAAGCATCTACCAAAAACCTGCTGTCCATAAAAATGGCAAAATATCGTAATCTCGGGGAGTATTGCATTAGTCCGATATTCAAGCTAAGGTACCCAGTATACTCGTGCGTGGTGACTCCACACCAACTAGAGACGTGGACCTAAAAGTGAATGTTCCAATACGACCCCTTGGTAAGAAGTCAGTAGCAGGAGGAACCTGATACTCAGAGACAATATGTACAAAAGAGATAACATATTCAGTCCTGTGTATGAACAGCGGCAATATGGACGTAGTCATGTCACTCAGCTAATACAAATACGAATGGTACAACATGTGCAGGTCTGTGTACGAGCAGAGGCAATATGGAGTGCCACTTATATAATCAGCTTTGCGAATGGTACAACATGTTCAGACCTGTGTACGAACAGCGGCAATATGGACGTAGTCATGTCACTCAAGTAAACAAAACACAAAAGGAATAACATGTTAAGGCCTGTGTCTTAACAGCTGCAATATGGGCGTAGTGATGTCACTCAGAGCGTCACAGTACAAATATAACAACACATTCAGGCCTGTGTGTATATGTATTATGGGCGGCCCAAAGGTGGCCTCACTGTCACTCACCTCGGGGTCCAGTCTCATAGTTCGTTGTAGGCTGACAGGGGCTGGCTCTCACTTGTCCTCTGATGCTCGATAACCAGTATCCTGTATCCTGTACTCTAAGGAGGTTAGAATGTACATTTTGCGGGATGTTGCAATTCCAAGGCCCATGCAAGCACAAAGCGAGTGTTCGAGCTATACAATACAATGCGATGCGGTAGGCATGACATTGTGATGCGAGTGATATACAAGCACAGCATTGATTGCATGAGGGTTCTCTTTTGTTCATCGGCTGCACTTAAAAAGTACGAGGATAGGCTAGACTCTTAAACTCCCCAAGACCATGACCCCGGTTTTGCACGGCCTCGTAATCTTGGCAACCCTAGGTCGTCCCCCTTCCGTTGGAGTGCAGCGGGGAATTACCGATAATTCGATCCCCACTCATACTCCTAGCCCTTCGCGCGTATATACTACAGGGTAGCCACAACACATCGTCGTATTTGTAGTATCCAGTTCCACGGCGCCGTAACATATATATGCGTAGTGACTGCATATCAACTAGATACGGGTGGGCCTCAAAGTCCACATTCCAATACTCAGTGACCTATTTTCCTGAATATTTCGCAAGAGGTATCGATGTGCATATTTCTAGGGGCCAAAGAGCGCTATGATATATATGATTTTCTTCGTGTGCCCCATTCAATTTGCCTACCAATGATGTTGAGTATACCTATACAGCATTGGTATCGCAGCGACACGCATGTATTCTTCCTTTGTCCCATAGGTCAGGTTCACCTTGTTTGTAGAGGCACTCATGATAGTATTCATACAACTGCCACGCTCCCGCGCCCCTCCCAGCCAAACCTCATTTCCTCCACCGCGCATATGATCTCTTCTTGCTCCTCCTGAACCCGCAGTGGCTTCGACAATAACTCCAAATGTCATCAACTTCGTTTCGATTGAGTACTACGATGCGGACTGCGCCGAGCCCACCGGAAACACCAAAGTCGTTTCATCAGGTAGCGCCGAAGGCGAGGTAACGGGTGAATGCTTCGAACTATCACCAGGGACGGGGTACTCTACGGGGGAGTGTCGGACGGACGGCAGCTACATAGTGCAGACATTTTTGGCGCCAGACAATACGTGCTCCGGCGATGTGTGGGCTCAGAGTACCAGCCCCACGGAGTTCTTGCCTCCCTTGTGCTCTGCGGTCGCGGTGGACGGCCTCTACTACGGGTGAGAAACCCTTCTAATAGGTTTATGCTCCGTATCCTCTGTGCTACTCGTAGCAATTATTTTGGCATAGGTGGGCGCTTGCATGACCGTATTTGGAACATAATTGGGAGACACCCTTCAACTTCGGGAAAAACCACGAACGGCACTGTCGGCTCGATAGAACACGTTGGTCGCGTATCGAAGGCGGCTATAAGCCACATATGCTGTGGGTATTGCACACAGCTACAGGGCATATATGATGCTCGTATCAAAATCAGTAATAAGTTGTATCATGCTGCCTAGGGATAGCGGTCGGATGATTTGCCACCATACAACGCCGCTCATTCGGTGTTTACGTCTGCATATTGTGCTTGTCGGAGCTTGTATCGGTATTGCTTGGCAAACGCATTCCTTTAAACATTTATGTGGTTCCTCGCTTGAGCTCTATGTCTCACCCACAACCTGATGTTAATAAAACGTATGCGATGCACCTTCCCATGGTCCAGGAATATACCGATAAATGTGTTGCAAGGGACAAATGGGATTCGAACGGCATTGCGTTGTTTCTCATTTGAGGAGCCCTGTCACTGAGAAATAGCATGGTCTAAAGGTGCTTCGTACTCACTCCTAGCATAGCACGCGTCTGCAACCGCTTCAAACTACCGCGCCCCTCCCTCGCCGGCCTTCTCTTACTCTCCCAGCCCACGCTTGCCCCAACACCGTTTTTATGTGGGTGCACATTGTCGCTAGCATCCCGTGCACCCGACCTTTTCACCAACCGCCTCCCCAAATATTGGCGGTGTCTTTGCTAGGAGTAGGAACGGTGCCCCGTCTCGAAAGGGATACCTAGTCAATGGTCAAATGGCTAAGGCAAGCAAAACATGAGTACCCCCCGTCACTCCCCCCCACCCCCCCTCACCTGTCCCCCCCATGCCCCACACCTCAGGTTCGTCTCGTGCACGACGGATGCCGCGTCCGTGTACATGGGTACTGCCGCACCGTTCGCCGCACCCACAGAAGTGTACACCGACGGTTCTGCTGCCACCATCATCCCGGCAACCAATGGTGTCGATCATGACGATGATTCTGCCGCCACCCCAACCCCGACAAAACAATGGCGTCGACGATGACGATGCCGCTGCTTTTACTCCAACCCCAAAAACCGATGCCGATGATAATGACGCTGCTGCGTCCGCCTTAGCGCCGGAAGCAGGTGTTGATATCAATGATGTTGCTGCCGCGAACTCCACCCCGAAAAAATATGTCGATAACGATGCTGCCACCACTGACTTCTCAGCCCCAGCAACCAGTATCGATGATGAAGATGTGGTCGTTGACATCACACCCGCCCCGGCAGCCGATGGAAGCCGCAGTATCATCATCGCTGCGCTTTCCACTGTCGGGGTCGTGGAAACCTCGTTGCCAAACGGAAAAGGCGGGACTTCCCCTGCAAGCGGGGCTGCGGGGGTCGGTAGTGGTAGCGGTAACGGGGTTGCCGCGAGGTCTCTTGCACTGTCGAACGCGGTAGGGGTTTTGGTTTACATCGCGATGTAGGGAAAATCTACTGTAGTTAGTTATGTATTTTCCATCGTGGTGTAGGACAAGCAGGTTAACAATATACGAAGTATCTGGTGCAACAGGGAAGGCGGCAGTGGTTGTGTTTACGATTGGGTTGGCCCCAAGCGATATGAACGTATGATGCGGTAGTTGTGAAGGCGTACTTTTGTTACGCCTGGTATATGGTGTGTACGTAATTGAGTCCGTTTGGGTTGGTCTTGTCATCTCTTCATAAGCAGAGCCCCAGCCATTTTTTTGCTGTATTCATAGCTGATTGTTTGGGTCTCGGCCTGTAAGCAATCGTCCAGCCCTTTGTTGTTGTAGCTGGTTGTTTTGTCCTCGGCCCTTAATTAACGCCATCGACGAGGTCAAAGCCCTCGACAAGATTGACGGGGACGTTTAGCCCGCACGGCTAGCACGGGGACGTCGAGCCCGAGCGATGGGCACGGATTTGTTTTGACCTGCTTCTAACCAAACATAGCTACTCCGATAGCGGGGTTCGTACCGATCGATGCTATCGGTGTGTCCTCGTGGCCTCGTAACGAGCACAAGAATAAACCCGCCCGTGACGTGCTTTGTGGACCTCACGCGATACCGGTGAGGAAGCATGCGCCGGATTCGACTCGGCGTCCCCTTCGCGTTGCCCCTTCCGTGTCGTCGTCCTACATGACAGACAACCCGTCGAAGACAACAAGGGTAATATTGGCGATAGTTTCATGATATAAAAGGGCGGCAATGGTTTATATATTGTATACCGGCCGAATGTGTACCGTGTTTGTCCCAAATACATGCCGCCCACACACTGATGTACCGTCGTCAGTGTTGCGATTTATGGGCTCCCCTGACCCATGTGCTTTTCTTGAATATGGAGATTCAAAATTCAAAATATTTCCCTTCTCAATATCGCAGCATACCTGGCTTAACCTGTGCTGCAGCATGGGTGGTCTTACGCAACACTACGCGATAGTTTATATCACTACACCCTTAGCAGGAGATACTGTTAAAAACAAACCCTATTAACACGCTGATGATATGGTATACTCAGGGTGGTAGTATTTATCACGGCGACCCAAGCAGGCTATATTCTATAACGGTGCTCATATTCAGGGCGGGGTGCTCGAATATAGGGCGGAGCGCCCTTATACGGGGCAGATCCCCCCTATGATATACTGGTATGGTACAAAACAAATGTCCATAAATCGGGGGGGAGCGCAAAAAGTGCAAAAACCACGCAAACATGTGTAGCACAAAGCCGTGTTACCGCCCAACAAAGTGCCGCCAAAATGGCGTACTCCAGTAAAACGTAGCCAGTCACCTACCTCGTTGGTGGTCGGTAACCTGGTCGTCTGAAGCGAGTAAAGTTGAAGCAGCTCAGACTGCTAAAAAGGCGGTACAAGCAGTGCGGTGTGACACATGCCAATTTAATATGCAGCACAAACAAAATGATGTTTCGTGATTCGTCTGTGAGTAATTCAGAACCTCGGCAACCCCATACAAGACTAAGCGGCGAACCAGTGTCGCGGGTGTTCAGGCTCTCCTTTTGTTGTAAGGTTTCCGTCCTTTTTGTTTTGCTTTGGTCGAGCTGCTATCAGCGTGGTCCCCGCACGCTCTCTCGCTCCTCCTCCTCTTGACCATTCTACACCACCGACAATCAACACCGCCGGCCGTGGACTGCCAATTCTGTCGCCATCTCTCCGAAGCTGAAGATCTCATGCACCCAGTCTGCTAACGCTGACTGACAGTGTTTGTTTCCTGGGAGCGACTAACGTCACTCAGAACCTGCATCACACGCCTCATGCGAACATCCCGCTAATAGGAAATGAGCCTCGGATTTCGTAAGCACTGCAGAGCTACGACCGAAGCCCTAGCTACTGCATCTGCAATGAGCTTCTCTATAGAGCTGTCCGGATCCTCGTCATCATCTGGAGCTGCTGCAAAGAAGAAGGGCAATAACTGTTACTGAATATTTCGGGGTGAGATCTGAACGTCAACCAACTTCAGAACACAGCTTTTGAGTACGTGACAGTCTCTGGTTCGAGACCGCCACTGCAGTACTGCTGCTGCTGCTGTGCTAAGGTAAGGAACGCATGTGCGTATAATCCGTGTTCGATTGTTCAGGGATCCTTCGAATCGGCTGCGGATACAAATCTCTGCTGCTACATGTGCGAGAAGAACTGCTGCCCAGAAATGGGAGATTCCAGCGTGACTCGTAGCCCGTCCAACACCCTCCAATTGTTTTCTTTTCATATTTTGGTGGAACGAACAGCGACTATTTCGGCACCTGCTGCAAGAAAACCTTGCTCCGTGCTCAACACCTCTCGTTCAGATATGTTACCGTTATCGGAGGGACAAGCCAGGGCGACCACCATCATCACCATCATCACCACATCGGAGAACGCATGCTACCTTAAGAGTGCACCTAGCTTTTATGAGACTCCTCAGTTGGAAAGTCACCAAAGTACACCTGACCCGAAACCTGGCTTGGAGAACCAATACGCCTAGCCCGACGAACCATCCCATGGCCCAGGAATATATAACGAATGTAATTGTCAAACACGAGGGATAACGTGACGATACTGAGTTGTTGCTCGGTTGAGGAGCCCCACCAGGCAGAATGGTTTTGGCCAAAAAGGTGCTATCTCTATCGTAGCACGCGTCGGAGGCAACGGCTGCACCGCAGGGACTCCGCGTACAACGCTATGCCGTGTACGACCGGGCCGACCAGATTTACTTCGTTGTGGTCTATTACATTACGGAGAAGCTACCGGCGCTGCTGGCGACCAAACGCGCAAAGCGCCCACGCGCAACCCACGGCAACGGAATAACGGCAATGGAGAGCCTCGGGTCAACATTCCTCAACATCACCAACGAGATGGCCCGAGCCACACAAGAGGCAATGGCGACTTTGACCATGACGCCAAGACAATGTCCCGGCAACCGCATCAACGAGCTTACGTGGCTACGCGATATACTGACCGAGAGGGAGGAACCAACCAAGAGCGGGCACTTCATGGGCATCGTTCTCAAGGCCGGACAAAGGAGTAATAAAACGTCAAGTTGGTGATCTAGAAGGAGCCAGACTCCAGTCTTTCGAATATTCAGTCTGTGATACGCCACCTCTACCTGGATGGGCTGTCGCGGAACAAGACGGGTAGGGTCGCTAGGTATGGCACGGTCATGCCAGCAATAACAGCAGTTTGTGGTCCCAGCTCCATTATCTGCCACAACTACGGCAAGGCAGAGCAAGATAGGGGCGGCTGCGCCGCGCCTACCAAGCAAGGCCATGGAACAAGCAACAAGCGCGCCGGCCAGAAAAAGGCTGGACCAAGGGGTGGTCACGGGCAGAAAGCTGCACTTTGTCCAACACGATCCCTCACAGCGACACCGAGTGCTACGTGCAAGGAGCCTACAGTAGTAGTGCTCAACGGCGGGCAGCGCGCGCACGGCGACTGTGATGAGCCGTCCGAACTCTCCCCGATACCCCTGTAATCGAATCGGCAGTTGATTCTGAAGCCGCTATCGACCGCGATGACGACTACAATCGGGTCTTCCATTTTCAGCTGGCGAAGACACGCAACGTTAAACATCATTAAAGGGACTGCCAAGGCATCATCTTCACTAACGGGGTCGCCTCAAAGCGTCGCTGGGAAGACGTTTCACGGGATCACTGCAATTCTAATTGCTTGGGATGACCTCTTTGACGTCTTCAAGAGTTACTACAGCACTTTTCTTCGGGACTGCCGGGGCTTCCGGATTCGCGACAGCAACAACGTGTGGTTCCCGGTTGCCCGAGTGTCTGTCGGGATTGGGCCACACTATCTCGAGTTAGGATGGCCAGGGGACTGAAGAGTATGGGATTGCCGCACCAGGATCGATCGTTTGGGACTGCGACTGCTGAAACATCGCATCTTTCCAGGGATCACTGAACACCATCACTGTTTGGCTGCAAGTACAATGTAACAATGCTGCTGGGGGTCGCTGATGTTGATCACTGTTTAGGACTTGCGGGTCCTCGTTTCTGAGGTCGCTGAACATCATCGTCGAACGAGACTGTTAGGCCATCAAACATGAGGTCTCTACATCATTATCGCTTTGGTCGCCAAGGCATCTGCCCCGCCTGGAGTCACACCAGACTGATAGCATTTTTTTTTGTCGGAACACCACACGCGTTCTTTGTAGGGCGCGCGCGGGGGGGGGTGTACTCATTTCTTGCATAGCCGTGTAGCCATAAGATCATAGACCCTCGCATCCTTACAATGCCGGGACGGAGCACGTCGGATTTTCACCGACCAGGCAGACATCGCGTGCACCAAGTGAGGTGTTGGGCGAGTCGCATGAAGGGTGGGCTGCATCCTACTAAGAACCCCTCGTATGGCAGACTTCCGCATCTTGTGCGTACTTTCTTGCATCTGGGTGACAGCTTCGAACGAATTTATGGAGAAACCTTGTTGGCTTCTGGTTGCTTGTATTTCTTGATCAACAAACTGATCGATGAAATACTGCTTATTCTGAGATGCAGTTTCGAGTTTTAGCAATCGTGTATCTTGACTATTTCCACCGTAAACCCGTGTCTTCAAGTAAGTGTCCATCCATCATTCGGCATTGGGGCACCACTGCGCCATGCCAGTATTTATTTTGAGTTTCAGAAGAAGGAAGCTACGATGATAGTTAACGCAGCTCTTTGATTGGTATCCTTTTAGGCTAACAACTTACGGTTTAAACCATCTACTTAGTGAGAAATATTGCGCCGAGTACATCTATGATATCTGTGTGGTACTGGTATAGACAGCAAATATTGAGACCGGCATGGGTTCCAAGGTCTATGCTTTGTTTTTATGCGGACTGCATAATATGCTGTGTCCCGCCGACGCAGAACAACGTCTTTACGTTGACAGATTTGGCATTTTAGTCGCTGCATTAGATTTTGACTGATTGGTCACTATCGCCAGGGAACCTGTAACGGTTGATGGTATTGTGACGCGGCAATTGATTACAAAGCGAAACTTGCGATTCATTTGTAGAGCAACGGACTACAAAGTATACAGAAGCTTGCGATTCATTTGTAGAGCAACTGACTACAAAGCATATACTGTACACTGTAGACGCGTGGTACCTGGTACCTATTACGCATACCATTAAACAAATCTACACAGACAGACGAGTCACAGACCAGGTGACTAGAGGTGGTTGTTGGTGTTCTGAACGCCATAGAACGGCGAACCCGCGCCATATAACGGTTATAACCAATCTGAGAGGCGAGAAGCCGGGGTATCCTGGCGTTTGTTGTCATTTCTCGGCACAGAGCAGCGAGCGCAGCCGTTATACAAGGTGCTTCTTGTGAAGGATTTTCCTTGTACCGTCCAATGGATACGAACAACCCCGGTACAGATAGTATACCGTTTTATGGCAAACGCCCTTATTTTTTTCGGGGTAACAAATCTCCACGGGACTGTCACGAATGGGCCCACGAATGAAGAGACCAAGATATGATATCAACATGTGATACTGCTGTACTTGCAGTCTACGGGGTATGCGTGTGAGCTTTGTGTGGTTCAGTGCAAATACCTTCGTACACCGTCGTCGTCAATATATGAAGCCACGTGTTATCGTGTACCTGATAGGCCCCATGGGCAGTGGTAGAGTTGCAACGTTACCGAGGCAAGGTAGGTGTCTTCATGTAAAGTAGGAAAAGCCCTACCAAGGCCACCGTGTGTAGCCGTTAGCACAGTATGGGCTATCATTCCACGAACCTTATAAATCCTGCTCTCTACTTCCGACGCTCCTGGTACCTTTAAAAAAACTCTATGAAAAAATCTACCAGGTAGGCCGTAGCCTCAACCGCACCGACGCGGCGGGACTTTTGAGTCCCTCTCCGAGAATCTTCCGAGATACAACCCCCTCTCCACAACACACACCCCTCACAGCACTGCAAAGCAGCCGCGCAGGCCACTACTTCGCCAGCAGAGCACCGCATCCCCACCACCATCATCATCACCAAAAATCGTCAACCCTCTCAACAACAGGCACATCACCCTACGTATCATAGTGACTGCATCTCTGTCCTATCATACAATGACGCCTGCTTCTTCTACTGACCGAAGCCCTCCTACCTTCGCGTCCAGAGTAGTAGTAGTGGCATCATCGCTACTTCTCGTGTCCCTGGGTGGGTTGAAGCGCGTAGACGGTCTGGCTTCCAAGAACACATTGTACCACGACGACGCGTGCAAGCTGGACTCTGGGACGGTTGCACTGATCTTCGGCTTTCCAGCCCTGGACGGCTCGGGGGGGGTTGGTGAGATTGTACTCGTTGACCACCGGTCTAGAGGATGGATTTGAGTAGTTTTAAGCTTACTTGTCAAGAAAAAATGATATTTTGAATTCCGTTGGTGCGTATACACGAAAGGAAGACACGGACAGGAGCAGTCGAGCTATGATGTAGCAGCAGCAGCAACAGTAGCAACAACAGCAATAGCAGCAGTACCACCTCTAGGTGTGGGATTATGCGCGTTGCTTGCAGCAACCAGTACTTCTTTTGAATTCCGTTGTTGCGTGCTGGTACCTGGTACGTACAATAATAGGGCGACACAGACAGGAGGGACAGTCGAGAGCCACAGCAGCATCAATCAACAGCACAGCCACAACAGCAACAGCAGCAACAGCAGCAGCAACAGCAGCAGCAGCAACAACAACAAACAGCAACAACTACAGCAAGGTTTAAAGCGGAGTCACTTCAATCACGCGCCATCCTGTTATTGCTTGTACTGCCCACTGGCCACTACTTGCCGGGCGGTTGCTGTATGCCAACGTATTTGGGCGGCTGATATTTATGGTGTCGGCGATTGGTGTCCTCCGAAATTCATGGTACAGCAGTAGTACTGCATGTTTTTGCTTCGTACGTCCCTTGACAAAAGCCTATTTAGGTGGTCTTTTTAAAGAAATGTTTCAAATACGTCAGCTGTGAGTTCGATACTCATCTTTGCAAGCTGCGTAATACTCCGGCCGCGCGTTTTTACAGTATGTATGCCTCTTTCAAAATATAG
>JBBMKB010088262.1:0-11579 GCA_037833945.1 Alaria marginata
ACCAGACCCGAACCGGCCCGACCCGACCCGACCTGACCCGACCCGACCCGACCCGACCCGACCCGACCCGACCCGAACCAACCCATGATATTTCGAACACCTCCTGACCCGAACAGACTCGACTCGTGAGATATTGAAAACCTCCTGACCCGTGAAAAGCCCTGGTGATTTAATGATCATCTACAGTAGATGCAAATAAGAGAGATGCGATAAACGTTTGCGCGGTGTATGGCCTCGACCGGGATATAGCGCTTCGAAGCGAACGCTTTTGGGGTATATCATAGTTGCCGAGAAACGTACATAAGTAATCATGCAGCAAACCTGCCGGGGTCTCGGTTACTCCTCATTTCTCTCATTTAGACCGTTTAATTTGCCTAAGTTCAGGTGTGAGACACATGCTACTTTAATCAGTATACTAAGACCATTAGTATTTGCCTTCTAAGGCAATTTGCCTTCCGAGGCTCCTCACTTGAGGAGTATTACTAGATTACTCTATATATACCTCGCCCAACAACCGACTTTTACCAAAAAATGAAAGTGCAACCCGATGAAAAATCCCATGGCCTAGGTATAAAACGACAATTATCGCGAAACAAGAATGACCATTCCGACGATATTGGGTTGAGGAGTTTCGTAATTCAGAAGGCATTTTTGCGAAAAAATTATGTCCCTGTCGTAGCTCAGGCGTTTCCCTGGAAAACACGCTTTGTGTCCTACACCTACGCTTTGTGTCCTTCGTATAACCCGCGTGTAGATGGCCCAGTTCTTCATGAAGATGGCGGAAGCTGTGCAGCAGGGAACGCTCAAGCCCGGCAGGCCAATCCCTGGCTGCAACTCGTACTTCTTGTGCAAGTACCTCAAGGACACCATGTTGCAGGCCAGGTGCGGATAAAAAGGCGTGTTTTGGACGCGCTCACCGTGGAGTGTGTCGAGCAAACGCTTGGGAACAATCGGTTTATTGGAAGTATATATATGCTCTTGGTTGTAGCGTGATGTCGACATGCCAACCCCGTATCATAGTGCTTCACTATCGATAGTGCGAACAGCAGTAGCTTTGGGCGTTGGAGCCACTATCATTAGTAGCTGTGTGTTAATTGCCAAGGGGTTTGGATCGATAGACGCGTGACGGGGCGTTGTCAACGTGCAAGGGCTTTCCCATCTCACACTTTCTTCCCTGTACGAGACGAACGTCATGAGTATATTTTGTACGACATTATGGCGTCAATTATGGTAGTCAACACGCAAGCGCTTTCCCAAAATACACTTGTTTTTAAATCGTACAAGACTGACACAAATACGACAGTATAGCGTAAAATATCGTGTGTAAAGGCCGTGTCGATCCTCCCCCCCCCCCTCCCCCCCCCCTCTCCCTTCAGAACGTACCTTTTTTGCGCCATTCGGCCAGAGGTACAATACCACAGGTACACCTTTTCTACGTTAGGTTTCGCGAAGAACGCCTCCGTTGTGAAGCTCAAGCCGAAGATGACCACGGTGCAGGCCACACCGGCCGAGAGAAAGCTAATGGAGGAGCTAGAGCAAATGAAGGTACGGCGCAAGCTACGGTATGGTAGGGGTGCAAGTTTTTTTTTTTGAGACTCCTCCATTGAGGAATATTATATTACTCTATACTATTAGTAAGTAAAAAAAAACGGGCTTTGAGAAAAATGAAAATGCAATCCGATGGACAATCTCATGGCCTAGGTATTGTACTATTAATAGGTACACAACGAATACTACTGTGAAAAACACAACTGGCAGTCCAATGATACTGGGTAGTCTGTTAGTCTAATTGACTATTTCAGGAGCTCCGTTAGTCACAAACGTTTTGGCCAAAAAGAGGTACTGTACCCTGTACCCCTATCGTAGCACGCGCCGTTCGCCATCATTTTTTTGACCAAAAAGAGGTACTGCTGTACCTCTATCGTAGTACGCGGCGTACGTCACAAATCTTATTGTCAAAAAAAGGTACTGTACCCTGTACCCCTATCGTAGCACGCGTCAACGAAGTCATAAATGTATTCACCAAAAAAAAGGTATTGTGCCGTGTACCCCTATCGCACCACGCGTCAAAGACGTCATAAATGTTTTGGCCAAAAAGAGGTACTGTACCCTGTACCCCTAGAGTTGCACGCGCCGTACACCACTTCTGTTTTATGAATAAAGACACCGGACGGGTCGATATCGGACGAAAATTGCTGGCCGAGGTGTATGGCTTGTGACCATGTATCCCCTTGAAAGCGATTGGTTGGCTCAACGACGATAAACTTGACCTCACCTACAGATACTGCTTCGACAATAACCCTTTAGCTACTGAAATATTCCATCCAACTCTAATTCCAAGTATGGCAGAAGCCCCACCAATTGGGCTACTTAAGCCACGTGACTGTGTGGTCTAGCGGGTAGTGCTATATAACCATCAAAGTACCCTGAACTCGAAATGTGAGCGCACTGCTAAAGGGGCTAACACCGATCAATCATCAATCAGACCGGTTAAATTTACTGACAGCTGCCGGCGTGTTGCCCGCAACCCCTTGTCTCCGTGTCGAGCGCAGGCGCTGGTAGAACAGCTGCGGCAGCAGCAAGCGGAACTTGCACAGGTACCCCTGCCTCCAGTAACGCTAGCACCAGCGCCAATCCCAGAAGACGAACCAGTCGACACTGTACCTGCATCAGAGGAAGCTGGGGTTGGCGCACCGGAAGTGGAAGCGGAGGTAAAGGTAGAGGTACCGGAGACCGAGGAGAAGGAAACGGTAGCGGCCGCGGCAGCTGCTGAGCCGCCTTTTGAGACGCCAACGGCGTCAAGGAAACGACGAGAGTCTATGACCAAAAACGCCGAGCAGGTAAAGAGGAAAACTGTTACTTCGTATATACCTGGTAACACGCAAGATAACACACACCCCAGAACGGACTTACCATTACTTGACAATTTGGTCCCAAACTGGCGGGACACACACGACACAAACACCGTCTTCGGAAATATCTCACCAAGATCTTTCCATCGAGGTACTTTCCATGGACGCGTCGCTCGTCGTTGGCACCCCTTCCCCATTAGAGACAAAATCAGCTTAGAAAAAACGACCGAGGGGGTGGTAGGGTGTGTCATCTTGCTTGTTACGCACGGCAAACGTTGACGGGGTATTAGTGGGACAGGTCACAACAATCACTACTATGCACATACGTGGGAAGCATTTTGACGGGGTGTTGTGGTACGGGTCACTTCAATCACTACTGTGTACGTGAGAAGCACGAGGCCAAGTGAAAAAAGCAAACACACGCTCTACGCGGGTTACGACGCATATCTATATAACTCGCCTCGACAATATCAACCGTTGGTACCGACCATTTTTTCGCTGGGGGCAAAAATAAGGGCGGGACTAATATATACTTTGTGCGCCCACCTTGGGACGGCTTATGATAATTCACGTATCATATTGTACAATGCATGTGTTTTCGTTTCGGTTCTATACCGTAAGCGTCGCGATGCTGTGCTTTCAGCATGACCCGCGAATGAATCCATTGCTTAACCTTTTTGCTATTAATAGTGCAAAAGTGACCCCACTCTAATTCCAAGTAGTTTGTGCCCAAAGCGTGAGTGAACGTAACGTGCAAATCGTCAGAGCAGCCCGACATGTAAATGTTCGTCATACTCGACGCGCCGGCTGCTCGATCGATCAGGTAAGCCGACTTCAGGAGATGTTGGAGGCGAAGCAGCTGCAGCTCAGGAAGGTGCTGAGCGGGGGCGGGGAGGGCAAGGCGGGGCCGACCCCGGAGGAGAAGCAGTTGGAGCAGCAGAGAGAGGAGTACGGTCGAAGAGGCATCAGGTACGTACGAAGTTCAATGCTGGTCACAACGATACTGACTTGTTGCCTTCGCTATTTAGGATCTCGCGCTGGTGAACTTTTGTAACCGTCGTCAAATGTGTGCGTTGGTGCAAAGCGGAAAAGCCGAAGACGATGATGTTGGAAAAAATGAACTTGATCGTTCCCGTGGGTTTGTTCTTTTTTGGAGATTCCGGTCGTCGGACGGGAGACGGAGATTCGGGCGTGCGAGGCTGAAAATGAGCCCCTATTTTTGGCGTCGTCGTAAATTAAAAAATCTCGTTCCGCTCTTGATAATAGAACGTGTCCTCTTTTCGAGGTTAGGTGTCTGGCGCGGCTACAGAATACCGGTCAGTCTGCTCGATTTTCAGTTTTCAAAATGGCAGTTTCACGTGCGGCTGAATTAGAAATGCGGCACGATCGAAACAAAATTAAGTTTCTGTTTGGTCAGCAATGAGCTGTGCTCGCCGATTGACTCCATTCAGAGCAGTGCAGATCACCTTCCTGCCTCGTGGTGTGTATGCGCACGAAATCGTTTTATGTAAGACCTGCGGATTTTGTCTTGTAGCTATATATTTGTCGCATGAAAGCCGTCGGTGCTGATACTGAAGTCCTCGGACATCGTCTCCCTCCAAATTGAAATTCATGAATGTCCTGAATTAGTACCTGGCATGAATTAATTAAATGTCAACATCCCCCCTACAATATACTACGAACGTAATAAGCGGAACCACGATTGTCATCCTGACAGCACGACAGGCCCGAGCGTTAATTGAGGCAAGTCTTGAATGGCGCTCGATCGACAATTCCTCCCTTCGCTGCTGGAAAAATAATGACAATGCGCGTTATTACCTGTTTTTACGCACAGCCTGAGCTATGTTTTAAACCGTCGGTGCTGGTACTAGAGTTCTCGGATATTGAGCCGATAGTCTTGAGTAGCACTTTATCACCAATGCCCCCCTTCTCTGCTGGAAAAATAACGACAACTCGCACTGTTACCTGCTTCTGGCAAAATAACGATAACGCGCAATATTACCTGTCTATGACAAAATAATGACAACGCGCACTATTACCTGTTTCTGACAAAAAAAAGTGACAACGCGCATTGTTGCCTGTTTTTATGCGCAGCCTGAGCCATTTCGAGGTGGACACGCTCCTACCCCATCTGGTCAATGTCGACGAAGACCCGTTTAGACACAACCGCTTCGTCTACCTCCTCAAGAAACGGGTCACAGTGTTCGGGCCGGGAGGCGACGTCCAACCCATGTCGTTAAGGTGATTGATCGGGGCACGTAGGACGGGAGGGAGGGTGTAATGAGTATGATTGTCATGCATGGCCGTAGTCTGTCAGACCATAGACCCTCGCACCCCTACAATGCCGGGACGGAGCACGTCGGGTTTTCACCGACCAATCAGGCGTTGCTTGTACCAAGCTCGAAGCGCCGTGAGTTGTTCGGTGAGTCTTGCCACGTTATGAAACACAAGGTGCACCTATCTCGAGATTTTTGGCGTTTCTTCTGCCTGCATTAGGGTAGAAGGAGGACGTTCCTTAACGGTATGGACGAATGGCGAGGTGTTTGTTTCCACCAAAAAATACACCTTGGAAGCTCGTCTACCTTCTGGGTAATGCTGACAATATCTCGCGAAGTAAGATACTTGATTTACTCCAGCTGTGAGTTCGGCCGTTGAGTGGTCGGCGTTGCAAGCAGCGTGATATTACGTCGGCCACGCGTGTTCTGTGTTCCTCGAAACAGTTTTTCCGAAACATTGTCAGTAGTACTGTAGTACGTAATCTATGACTTTGACCGTGATTAGCACCCGGCGCACCGTGACACGTGCCGCGCACCCTGAACTATACTATGCTGTACCAAAGCATGCCTTGGCGCTGGTTTTAATACTGTACCTGGTATGTATATATGGGGATAATGTAATTAATTAGTTAATTGAGTTTTATTGTTTTAGGGGGGGGGGGTGGTGATTAATTCATTTTGCAGAAGAGGGACGCGATATCTTTAATAGCGCCCAGCGCAATTACTATAGCATCGGTTTACCGCCTACTGAATATACGTAACGTTAACAATATATCACCAACTATAGGTATTTAACACCTGGTGCACCGTGACAAGACAGATCACGACGATCTAGATCAGACAGATCATATAGATCATCTATAGTATCATAGATAATATAGCTGTCGCTGTGATATGTTCCACAGGATCTGTGTAGTACAGATCATCCACCCCAGGAAACATACGCTAGATCATTCTGATCACCCGACTCTCATCGGGCAACATGATCTATATATAGCCCATGCAGATCATTTATACTAGGGGTATATCTGCCCTGACAGACACAGATCGTTAATAGGGATATCATCATCTGATCTGTCTGACGTGTTTATATACTTACCAGCGTCCAGCGCAAGCACTGCAGCATCGAAGTGAAGAAGGCTAAAGACGACGAGGAAGGCTCGGTGACCCTAATCGGAGGGAGGGGCGACGTGACGCGCAACGGGAAACGGTTGCGCAAGCAAGAACAGGCGAGTGGCTGACCTCTTTCCGAAGAAGAGTGATATTGTTATCGGTGACGAGGGATATTGTTATCGGTGACGAGTGATGCTGTTGTCGGTGACGAGTAATATTGATATCGGTGACGATTAATAGTGCTATCGGTGACGAGCAGTACTGTTATCGGTGACGACCGGCATTGTTGTCGGTGACGAGTGATATCGTTATCGGTGACGAGTGGTATTGATATCGGTGACGAGTGATATTGTTATCGGTGAGGAGTGACATTGTTGTCGGTGACAAGTTATATTGTTATCGGTGACGAGTGATATTGGTGTCGGCGACGAGTGATGCTGGTATCGTGACGAGTGACATTGTTATCGGCGACGAGTGATATTGTTATTGGTGACGAATTTTGTTGTTATCGGTGACGAGTTCTATTATTATCAGCGACGAGTAATATCCGTATCGTTGGGTCGTGTGAACCACTGTATGCATCAACCAAAGGCACACATCATGGGCGCTGGAAAAAAGGACCCACCAGTACGCATTTGCGATTAGTGCGCGAATTCAAGAGTACTATATGCGTCATCACCCAACAGAGGCTCGTCTCTCAGACAAAACATAAACTGTTTTTGTTTTTGCCAGGGCTCTAAAAACTTTACAATCGCGAGAACGCTTGTTTGTGTGCAGGTCCGCTACCTTTTTTCCCCTTATTTTCCAACGCGTGTTTTCCTCGCCCCTTATACCCGCGAATGCATCAACTGGTCTGATCCCAGTGACTGACTGTGCCCTGGCCGTCCTATTCCTGTGCATCTCTCCTTACCCCATACTACTCCAGATCGTTCTTAAGCCGTACGATCGGGTGGGAATCGGGGGCGAGCTTCTTCTTTTTCGGTGGAAGGCGATAGAGACGCCCGAGTCGGGTCCGATTCTGACGGCGGAGGCGGCTGTCATGGAGTTCAAAAAGTCCATGCAGGTACTGTTTTGTGCTGCAAGTGTGCACGCGACAACAACGCGCACTCGTTTTTGTTTTCATCCCGTCTGTTGTTTTTACACTTTTTCGTCAACTCCTCCAACCCTTTTCATGTTGCGACACGCAGTAGTTTTGTTTTTCATCTCATCTGGTGTCTTAAAAAAAAGTCTCCAGCTTTCTTTTTTGGCACCCAGAGAGTGTGGCATAGAAATTCGGAATATAGCCGATTGCTAAGCAGAAATATAACCCTAATATATATATAGTGTGGGCGTGGTAAATTTTGATGAATTCATACTTATCCAAAACATCGATATCTACAGCTTTAAACTCCAGAGCGTTGAGGGTTACACACGGTTGTCGTCATTGTCAACTGTATCGAGCCGCATTCGTTTGTAGTTTCAGCATCCATGCTGGTAAGCACGCTGAAGCCGCGGGGGGAAACCGTGCCGTGGAATCATTTTCCTTGCGTTGCGCTGGCCCCACCATTGTCCCATGCTCATCCCGTAAACACCGCCCCCATACCATGATTCGGACGCAAATTTCCTTGGAATTAGTGGGGAGGGGGAAAACACGGTGGCTACAGGGTTGAGATCGACGATTTCTCGAAACCCACGCCTGTCCATGCGCCCCCGTCCGCAAACACGAGGATTCCAGGGAATGGGTTAGATTGTCAAAAGTCCTGGTTGTGGCGCAGCTCACAGGAAACAACATGCGATCGATGCGGACAAGGCCGGTCCAAGCTATGCATGTCACATATCGGTGTAATGAAATCATAGCTGGAATAACCTTCCACCTCCGCCACCCTCTCTGCTCCGTCTGTGTCCCATGTATGTCCCGCTTGTATCCCGTTTATATCCTATTTATGTCCCACTTCCCTTTTATATCCCGTTTATAATCCGTTTGTGTCTCGCTTACATCCTGTTTATATCCCGTGTACCTCCCGTTTGTGTCTCGCTAATATCCCGTTTATGTCCCATGTATGTCCCGCTTGTATCCCGTTTATACCCCGTTTATACCCCGTTTGTGTCCCGTTTGTGTCCCGTTTGTGTCCCGTTTACGTTCCGTCTGTGCCCCGTTCATGTACCTTTTATGGTGGTATTGCTAAGGCGCGCACCGGGCGGCGACGGTCCGCTGAAATGCATGCCATGGAGGAGCAGCTCAAAGATTTGCAGGTGAAGTCGCGGGAGATTGATCCACTCACCCCGAGAGAAAAGCAAAAACACGTGTTATAATACATACCAGGTATAGCTTTGGTCGTTACTATTGGCCTTGGTCGTTACTGTTGCCGTTGGTCGTTACTAATAGCCTTGGCCGTTATTAATAATGCTCATTGGTCGTTACTGTTGTCATTGGTCGTTACTAATACCAATGGTCGTTACTGTTGGCATTGGTCGTTACTATTGGCATCGGTCGTTACTAACAGCATTTGGTCGGTACTAGTAGCATTGGTTGTTGATGTAGCTGCACAGAAGCACTGACACTGCGAAGAAGGAGATTGGAATATTGTGTTAATGCGCGGCCAGGATGACATCGGCACTAGTTCTTAAAACAACTTTAGCGTACGAACATGGGGTCGAATTACTATACGATCGTACCTGGTAGGGTTTCAAAGTAGGGTGTATAGCGCTGACTCCGCTTTACTGCGCGCTGCGCTCGACGACGATCGCTTCGTATCTGACTGGCTATACCGTTACACTGCGTAGATCTGATTGGCCAAACTTCTTGTGTGCGTACAACACACACACATTCTTCTGTCGGACCTCATATTATTACACGTAGTAACAGTAGTAACGCAACTTCACTACCCCTCTAAGTTGTTACGTTGCTATTTTTCAGGCAAGCCTTTCCCTGAGGCAGCTACAACGTAAACACTATAAACAGATTATACTATAGATAGTAGTGAGGATATCAAAGTATCCATTAATTTACACATTCACGGGAAACAATAACTTTTCATTCATGCCCGGTATTAATGCTATTTCAAGGCATCCACCAAATCTCACCTTCGAGGCAGATGATAGAGGGAGACCTCGTGCACAGGTTACCTTTTTTGTGCGTGTCCGTCGGTTTTCTTTTTTTTTTCTGGGAATGCTAACGTTTACGAGTGATCGACGTTTAATTTCGTACTACAATATTATTACATATTGAAGGATGGCAAATATACCTGGTATACTACTGGTGTATTACCTTGCAAGATTCGCTTCGCGATTGCACCTTGACAATCCCTTCTCACCCGTGCCCCGCCCCGCTGGTAACCAGGTGGCTAAGGCTAAAGCAGAAGAAGACGCCAGGAGCGCGGCGGTGGAGAGGGCCGATAAGGAACAGTGGCCGACGCTGTCCAACATGGAAACTCTCGATGACGGCCGCATCGCTTCGGTGAGATGCCGCAAACAGTGGCGCACACAGCGGAAATCATTGGCGATAGGGGAAAAGCTACACTACCCCAACAAGGGAGTTTCAGGAGTATTTCCAAGGGTGTTCTTATTAATAGTAGGGTATAAATACTCTTAATGGTATACTCTGGGGGTACCTGGGTACATATGATACCCGAGTATGTCCTAACCAACCAGATTCGGTACCCGGGTATGTATGCCCTACCTGGTACTAAACATGCTCTTGCATATTTCGTATAGCACTACCCGCTAGATTGCTTAGTAGCGTGACGTTGTGGTCGGGTGAGTACAGTGAGGTGCTCCCGACAGTACCGGTTGAATAGTGCGACTGCTCTCTACAGTGCTGGTGAAATCGCTTGGCACTACTGGAAATCTATATGGTAGCCCTATTCCCAATAGTGCCGGTGCCTTGCATAGTGCCGGTATATTGGGCTGGCACAAACCGGCACTATTTGGAGCCCCCCACTACAGTTCTGTATAACCAACATTTCGTGCTGGTACGGCATGCTGTTGTTTTACGACTTCAGCTGAATGCAGGCAACGGAATCATGATGCTGAATTGTATTTTATCATGTACCCTTCGTTGAACGGCTGTCATGACAAAGGTGGAGACGAGGTTTTGTAACATTCGCACCATTTATCTGGAAAGGAAGCACAAGCGTCGGAAACATCGCCGTTTTGCTGAAATTTTCGAAGCTAGCTGTAAACTAACACCGGGATACGCAAAGAGACACCATGTGACGGAGGTTGATGGCACACACTGGACCCCCGCCCCTTCGCTGGCCATCAACAAGGCATCACACAAGCTGCTCACTAGCACCAACATCGAGATTCGTACTACTTGCGCTGCTACGGCGGTGTACTTATCTACCGAAATAGTCTGGGTTTCGAGTATAAATCGGCGTTTGCCACTCCCTTCTACTCGATCGGCTCGTGTCTCGCCTCTGGTTGCTACTCGTCTCTCTCTGCATATATATGTGGTAAAAAATATCACACCCAGCTCGCAGAGCTGAGTTTCGACGAAATTCCCTTTTTATCGATCTCACAGCTGAAGTGTATTTTTCGTTTTTCTTAATATATGTGGTATGATACTTTAGGTGATTCGATCGGCGGAAGACGAGGTGCAGATGCTGCTTCCCCACGTGAAGGAGACGGAGCAGATCATGCAGCTCTTCGGAAGGGAGTATCTCGTCTTCGACGTCAGCCTACAGCGTTCACAGGTCCGGCACTGCCCCATTAACAACATATAACTTAGGGCTAGGGTTAGGGCTAGGGTTAGGGTTAGGGTTGGGGTTGGGGTTGGGGTTAGGGTTGTTAGGGTTAGTTGCCATTTGGCCGGTGTTCTTTTCGATTACCGTTGCGCGGCAGCATTTAAGAAATTGGGAGATAGTCATTTCTGGCTCGAATTTAGCACGAAACATACAAAAAAAACATGTTTTAATACAAAAATTAGTGTAGGATACACCCTGCCTCGCATAAAAAACTGAGCCTGGCCCTTACATATATACGAGTTCAGTTTTCCCTTTAGAGCTGCGACCACGTTTTTGGGGGGCCAAACTACTTGAAATTAGTGTGGGATGATTTTTGCGGTAGCTTGATAACCCTTGTAGAGCTGCACTCACGTTTTCGCGGACAGTGCTTTGCGGGATTCTTGTGGATAACTGTTGCAGTATATGCCATCTCCCTCGGGTATAAAAAATGTTGAATATCTTGATATAAATAATAAACAAATAATTTTCACTCCCCCCCCCCCCCGTCCTTTGACGGTGCTCCGTCTCGAAAGGGATGCGTGGTCAATGGTGAAATGACGAAGGCAAGCAACAAATGAGTACGCCCCCCCCCGCCCCCGGTGAAAACCCGACATGCTCCGTCCCGGCATTGTAGG